>JAHDVF020000891.1:30521-76436 GCA_022606425.2 Lepidostoma basale | reverse complement strand
CAATATAATAGTATTTTAAATGTGTATCTTTATAATATCACTGAGGAAAGACCGGTTGTCCAAACATGCCTGATATGTAATTTTTAAAGTTAGTGTTGTATATACAAAGTATATAAAAAAAGAAAGATACGAATACAAATTTATTGTTTCTTGAACAATGGTGTAAAACTCTATATTAAATAATTAATACGAATGAAAACATCAGTTGTCTGGAAGTTTTATTATATTTTATGGGAATGACATGTTTCACCCTTCTAAGGCATTATCAATTGTAAACATTTGATAATGTCTTAGAAGGGCGAAACATGTCTTTCCCATAAAATATAATAAAACTTCTAGAAAACTGACGTTTTCATTCGTATTAATAAATAATAAAGTTAAACCCTTCAAGTATACCAAATGTCTTATATTGATGAAAACATCCGTTTTATAGAAAATTTGTTAATTTTTTAAAGCGAATATTTTTGCTTTTGGAGATTATCAAATATCGTATGAAATAATGGAAATCAAGTATTTTGACAAGAATTTAATAATAAGATCACTGGAATAATTTACGTAATAACAATGTATCATAGAATACCGAACGACGAAATAAGAAAGAAATGTAAGGCAGATGTTTACGTCTTAAGTAAAATTTAAAAAAATAAAATTTAGATCAATGGTTCCCAAAGTGTTCCATTCGGACCCCCAGGGGTCCCTAAGATCTTTCAGGGGGTCCGCGAAAAATTAAAATTGATTTGGGGGTCCCTGAACAAAGTCAGGCGGTCCGCGGATATTTTTCGTTGTCGACCATTTTTTTCGCCGAAGTTTCGTATAGCCGATGATGAGCTAAAAAAACAACAACAAAAAAAGGTCCCCAACGAAAAATATCCATTATAATTTAATACGTAACTTCCATAATATTAAGAATGTGTCGCAATTTTTTTAGGTGAAATTGTAAAAAAAAAAACAATATTACGAAAGTATTAGGTCTGCACAAAATAAGTAAATCAGCAAGGGGTCCACGGGACAAAAAAGTTTGGGAACCACTGATTTAAATGGTTTGGACAGATGAAAGAAACTAATGGATGAGAAAAAATGTGTTAAATATTTCTACAAAAGCAGTGAGAATAGAATAAAATGCCGAGGACGACGAGAAAAACATGGCATGACGAAGTTAATCTAATACTAAAAGGTACACACGTGTTAAAGTGAATAAAACTAACTAACCATCAAGCCGTCTCCCCGAAGGGATAGGCAGAAAGAATGGACTGCCACATTTTTTTTTCCTGACATATTTCTCTCGCTTCCTAAACATACATCGGTGTCATGCACGCGCGTCGATTTCTCTGACTCCTCTCATGGCCGACATTCAATATTTGATTTATTTGATCGTGACACGTTTTCCTCGGTCTTCCTCTATTTCTGGTTCCATTTACATCGTGAACATATAATTTTTTTACTATTCTTTCTTCGTTCATTCTTTCCGTATATCCAAACCATCAAAATGATCCTTTCATTATTTTGTTCATAACACCATCATTCGCACCGCATTCACTTATTTTATTTTCATTCGACACTCTATCATACACAGAGTATCCACACATTCATCTAAGAGATCTCATTTCTACTGCATTTATTTTGCTTTCATCCTTCTTTTGCCAGTTCCATGCTTCGCTTCCATACATAAGGGTCGGTAGAAGAACACCATTGTGCACTGCCATTCTAGATTTTTTGGATAGGTTTTTGTTTGCGATATTTGGGTTAGTTTTTATGTAAGCAATGTTTTTTAACATGTCAGATTTAATTCATATTTAAATAAAACAATGTTTTTTAACTACTTCCACTTTTGTCTTTATTTCGACACCGACCGGTTTCGCCAGGCTCGCTGTCGAAATACAGAAAATGAACTTTCATCAAGAGATTTCAGTAAAATCATTTGCTTATGTCAGATTTAAGCACTTTTTCAATGTGTCAATTTAAGTGCACCATTCACTTTGTTGCCTGCCCCCACCCTTCTTTCAATATCCCTCTCCACTCGCCCATCTCTTGTAAACATACTACTTAAATACACGAACTCATCTACTTGCTCCAAATTTTTACCATTCAGCTAGTTGGTTAGTCATATTCTTGAGATCTTAATTATAGTGATCTCATACCTTAACCCTTAACGTACCGTGTTCAAAACAAAACGCTCGCTCCCATGTGGTAAGTTCAGTTTACCGCTAACTTTATCTAAATATCAAGCATATGACTAGATGAATCAAAATTTAATTTATGTCATCTTGTAGGGAATTTCATTAGGAATAGATCGATATCTATAACATACATGGATTATTTGAAAAACATATCATTATCAATTTTTTTCTAGAACCATGCGATTTCTGATATGTAATGCGTCATAGCATACGGGCGACTAGATATCGGGTATAAACTTGTCTGCGCGCAGCGGCCGGCGGGGCGGGGATAAAGGCACCTAGGCAAAATGTATAGTACGTTCAAGACAACGAGTACGTATTAATATTTTTCCCTTTTGGTAAAGTGTTAATATTTTCACAGTTCTGATATTATTAAGTTGCGTCCTGCGTTTCCGTCCACAGTGGTATTATTACGTACATATGGAAAAGGTCAAAGATATAATTTATAATACGTTCAAAACAGCGAGTAAGTATTTGTCACTTTTGATAAAGTTGTAAATATTAGCAAAACAAATTCTACCTTAACACGAATGAAGGTGAGGGCAGTCTTAGAAAATATATTTTTTTGGGATGAAGGAAGTAATTTTTTGCTTTTTTTTTTATTACGAAATATTGAAAACACTTCAATGGAGGATCACAATTTTTTTTATAATATTAGGGTCCATAGGTTTTAAGAAAATTAACTTTAAATTGGCAGTGGAAACTCAATTTACCACATGGCAACGCGACGGTTAAATTCGAATTTTCGAATAATTCTATTTTGTTCTTCGTATCACGGAATGGTTCTCATTTTGAATCCGTGTTAGTGGGTCGTAATAAATAAAGTGATTCTGGGTAGGTACTCTTTGGGACCAAGATGCATCGAAGCGAGCGAATTAAGACCCCTTATATTGGGCCCAGAGCACTGGACCGCTAACGGGTCCTATTATGGAAGGGTCAATGAAAAATGTGACACAGAGACCTCTATACATCAAAGTCGCATTCAATATTCGTATAGAAGAATGATTTTTTTTATATATAAACAAGAAAACGAACGAAAATTATTTTTGCTTTTAATCAAATTGTGTTTCCACTGAGTTGTCGACCTTCGTGGCAGAGTAGTACTGAAGGTCCCGAGTTCGATTCCCGGCGATGGCAGTGTGATTGTCACACTGTCTTTGATCTGGTGTAGAATTCACGTGACAATAAAATGGGGATAGATTGGCTACCTATCACATGTCGTGCTATATATGCAATATAATACCTTAAAAAAATGGGTATACAGTAATTGGGTTCAAAAACGACCTGTTGTATACAAGAAAAAATATATATATATTAAAAAAAAAACTTACCGTCACGCCGTCTTCTCGAAGGGGTAGGCAGAAAAAATGGACTACCATACTTTTCTTTCATTCTCAACATTCATACATTGTGTCATGTGTCGATTTCTCTGACATTCGTAATTTGATTTATTTGTTCGTGCCAGGTTTTCCTCGGTTTTCCTCTATTTCTAGTTCCATTTACACGTTAATATTTACTTTTTTACCATTATTTTTTCATTCATTCATTCTTTCCACGTGTCCAAACCATCTTAACGACCCTTTCATTATTTTGTTCATAACACCATCATTCGCACCGCATTCACTTCTTATATTTTCATTCAACACTCTATCATACACAGACATTCAATATTTGATTTATTTGTTCGTGCCACGTTTCCCTCGGTCTTCCTCTATTTCTAATTCCATTTACAACGTTAACATATAATTTGTTTACCATTATTTCTTCATTTATTCTTTCCATGTGTCCGAACCATCTTAATGATCCTTTCATTATTTTGTTCATAACACCATCATTCGCACCGCATTCACTTCTTATATTTTCATTCGACACTCTATCATACACAGAGTATTCACACATATTCAACGAATTTTTGCTTTTCGTTGATGGCACAAAAAAAACAACACAATTTTTCTTGAACAATGAAGTAAAACTCCATATTAAATTATTAATATGTATGAAAAGACAATAGTTTTCAAGGAGTTTTGTTATAATATTTATGTGTAACATGTTTCGCCCTTCTAAGGCTTTATCAAATGACATTTGATAACGCCTTAGAAGAGCGAAACATGTCATACATAAATATTATAATAAAACTCCTTGCAAACTATCGTTTTTTCTTACATATTAATAACAGAAATAAACCCAATTGTTCGAGTCTATTTCGCATTTAAAAAAATATGTGTGAAAATGGAATATAATAATAATCAAGTATTTCATATATTGGTAGTTAGCTTTGTCAAATTAATATAGTAAACGTACTTGTCAAAGCTCAAAGCGGTCAGAAGTTCGGAATTTAAGAAATCGTCCATGTTGTCAGAAGTGAGACATCTGTTGAGATTACCCGAAACTAGTTTCCAACCATCTCGACTTTGCGAATTGAATACTTTCATTACCATTTTGTAAGTTTTCAGTGTTCTTAGGTAAGTTTGCGACGTGTGGTTACCGCATCCTGAAATAACGCATTATCAATTTATTACAAACTAAGGCATTAACACTGTGGAATTCCACAGTAACACATACATTATACATTATAAACAACGTTATTTTCAATTTTCAAAGTGAATAACGCATTATGTCCATTAAATCCAAATTATTAACATTTAATACTTTAAAATCAGAGTTTATCATGTCAAATAACCCCATATTTATTTATTATTC
Source organism: Lepidostoma basale (assembly GCA_022606425.2). Taxonomy (NCBI): domain Eukaryota; kingdom Metazoa; phylum Arthropoda; class Insecta; order Trichoptera; family Lepidostomatidae; genus Lepidostoma; species Lepidostoma basale. The sequence continues at coordinate 71,559 of JAHDVF020000891.1, read as the reverse complement.
CAGTAAAAACTATGTTAAGTATTTTCTATTGATAAAAGTGACAGTTTTATTGAAGTTTTATTATACTTTATGGGGTACCTATCATCATGTTTGTACTTCATAAATTTTATCAAACCATAGGTAGCGGAAGAAATTTATTATTTTATTCTCACAGTGCAATCGCCGGGAATCGAACCCATGACCATGGCAATAGATGTTGCCACCCTGCCATGAAGGCCGCCTACACTAAAGATTTAAATATGTTAAGAACTTAATTACATTAAAGGATTAATTGTATCTCAATAGAGACGAAGATGTAAATTATTTGGAAACAGAATATGGTGGTCGAGGCGTTTACAGGACTTATGACCTGTCATTGGTTGGGTTAAGCGATCGCTTTATGTAATACAACATTCCCCATTCCTCCCTTCTTGCGACCACCACGTCTAACAATTATTAAATTAAGATACAGATTTTAAAATTTAAATAAATTTGATTGAAGTAAGAAAACTTGATGATTAGATATATACCTTGCCCAAGCTGCCATGCCGAATCGACGATGGAATTTTTTTCTGCCAAACTCATCGCTTTGAGAGCGGTTTTCGGATTCCAACTACCGTCTTTATCGGTTTCTAGTGCAATGAATGGCGTGAATCCTGCCTTGTGCATCCAGGACATCAGCAAGTTCAACTGCGCTGAATTAATACCGCGTCTCCTCAACGAGTTGTTCAAGATGTCGTCAGATAACATCGGAGGAACAGATATTCTCATATAGGATGGGTAAAGGAATTTTTCCATGCACATGCAGTCCCTGAAAATCATTTTAAAAATTAAAACACAGATTCTCTCCGTAGTAATGTGCAATTGAAGATTCGAAGAGAGATTCGCGAACATTAAATTAGTTACAAATACAAAAATCAGACGCCGAACAAAAGTCGCCGATATCATGGATCGGATCGCAAAATTGAAATGGCAATAATAAAATAAATCAGCACGAGGTCCACGGGACAAACAAGTTTGGGAACCACTGTTCTAGAAGGTTTAAAGTCTTGTTTAACGTCTTGTTTAAAAAAATCTTTAAAATGTGACCGGACGTACACTATACGAGTACATTGGTTGCGGAATTTGTGAACATTTTCAAAGACCTCCATGACTTGCGGTAAGGTATTAAATATTTTCAAACCCTTGTAAAAAAATGAAAAGTTCTATTGATTCTAAAAAATATATTGTTTCTCGCTGGGTACTTACCCATGTACTTCATAATTGTAAGCAACCTGGTCACATAAATATTTCGGTAGAAGACCACCCCTCAATTTGTAGCAAAAATAAGCGTTAATCACAAGAAATAAACACATTTGCTTCTTAAATTACAATTAAAATAATTTTGTTTATCTGGGAAGCATGTTAAATGTGTTTAAAAAAATTACACAACTTTTAAAGTATTATTATTCTATTGTTGCATTGTAACTTTATACTGTAAGAGAAAAAGGAAGATGACGATAATTTCAGTTCAGAAAAAAGCGAGTTTTCTTTATTTTCCTTAATTTTCTGTATTCAAAAACCAAATAAAACATATTTTTTTGCAAGAACTCACATATTAAATTCATCTTCGATATTTTCGAAAAGGCGGGGACCAGCACTGAAGCTCAAAAACTTATCACTGACTTCGTTCAAAATTTTGTTTTTTGCAATATCTACAGAGACGTCATCGCAAAGAACGATCCCCAATATTGAGACCACAAAAATGGCGGCGAAACGCATCTTGACCACTGTTATTTACTATCCCAGAAAACACATGAAGACTGCTTTTAATTTATGTTCGCCTTCGAAGACACAATTGTAACTAAACGCATTCAATAAACATATACGCCTTTTATATCATTTTTATTGCATATTTACTCTTAGCTTGCATTCCTTTTGTTATTAGATTGTGAAACATTTTGTTTGTGTTCCTGATACACTGCCAATTAGAAATTAAAGCGGAAATAAAATTGCTAAGTAGAGGATTTTTTTTTCAATGAGTGCATTATTTTATTAGAATAACATGAAATATTATTTCCACTTCCTTCTTTTACAAATTTATAACCCCTTTATGAATAATATGTGATTTAAAGCTACATTATTCATATATGAAATTAAAAAGATAAAGTTCAAAAACAAATTCAATTTAGTAGGTAAGTACTTAATTACAATTTGATAATCTTTATGTCTTTAGAATGACATTCCCTGATATAATTTCAAATGTTCCCTCCGTTTCGTAATTCATTTAGTTCATACCAATCTCAAGAATCTAAAATTTTGACTTATATTGTTGGTAGTTGGTAGCAGTGAGTCAATAAAAATATAATCTGACATTTCTACTGAAATTTTTTATTTCAGATATTTTTTGTCATATTTTGTCATATCAGTCGCTGATAATCTATACATTGCGATTGAATAATTACGTAAGCAATTCATTTCGTGTGTCGTTTATTATCTACGATTTAAAATGATTTTCGGTGAGTGCAAAGTGATTTATCTGGACATTGTCTCGCGCAGTTCGTTCCGTCCAGTGTTTTTAAAATATGTATCCGCTATCTGCGCGGTTGTTATTTCTGATTCCTTGTTACAGATAATATGAAATGGCTCCTCGGAATGTAAAGTTTATCGATAGTAGTGAAATAGTTAAAGAAATGGAATGCAGCGAGAAGAATCCCATTAAGAAGACAACTCCTAGTGCTGCCATCAAAATCTGCGGAGTTTGCGGTGACAAAGCGTTCGGATATAATTTTAACGCGGTCACCTGCGAAAGTTGCAAGGCTTTCTTCAGACGTAACGCCCTCGCCAGCAAAGAATTCAGATGCCCGTTCACGGAGCAGTGCGATATAACTGTGTTGACAAGGAGATTCTGTCAAAAATGTCGATTAGAAAAGTGCCTTTCGATCGGTATGGTGAAAGAATACATCTTATCGGACGAAGACAAGGCCCAGAAAAGGCAAAAGATCGCAGAAAACCGAGCAAAGAAAAGGAGGGGTTCCAAATTTGGAGAAGACGATATTTCAAGTTCAAAACTAATAAAACGGGAAGATAATGACGATTCTAATACTTCTTGGACGCCCAACGGTAAGCAATCGTCTCCTGTTTCGTGCGAAGAACAGCATAGTATTGAATCTACAGATAATTTAACGTTTGATGTTCCCGTCAATAACCAGGCTGTAAGTGTAATAAGGAACAATAACGGGCTGGACAGTCAGCTGGACTTACTCCCAAACTCCGATCACTTCACCTCCTTACACAAGAAAACAGACATCAATTACGAGTCTTATAACGAAAGTATACCCTTGAATAATTCATCGCCGCACTCGAGTATGAAGTATAGTGATTCATTAAACGGCATAAATCACCCGAATGATGTCAGTTTATTAGATTTTCAAGTGAATTCGAAGATATCTTCTGAAAAGGTGGACGAAAATGTGATGATCCGGTCGATGTTGACGACTCCGACACCGAACAATAACGATACGACGAGGCTGTTGGCAGCGTTGAACAACGACCATTTATCTCAACCGCTGTGCGACAGTGCGCTAATGAACGGTCATCAGACCAAACCCAACAAGGCAGACGTGGCGAGAGATGTCTTGCAAGACGTTGAAAGGTAAATCTTATTCTTCTTCTTCAGCTTTCTTTGATTGTCTTTATGTTCTTGAAACCTTGATTTTCAAATTATTCAAGGCGGTGTGATCTTTATTATTAATGATTCTGTGTGCGAATTAGTGTGCCTGTCTTGTGGTTCCATGGGCTATCTAATTAGCATCCCGACATTCGTCTTACAACTGAGGGAACCATGGAAAAGCTCAGTCTGGACACGCCATACCGCGATCCACCACCATGGTTGCGAAGTCATCGAAACTGTGTAGTGTGTTAGCTGTCTTCCTGTTTAACCGCCATACCTTTTATTTATTTTCCGAGATACATGCAAAAAACAAGCAGGTTTTTTATTATTGAAATTTAATTATGTACTAAGTTTAACTAACTAACTAATTAACCATCACGCCGTCTCCCCAAAAGGGTAGGCAGAAAGAATGGACTGTCACACTTCAACCGATGCGGCATTCCATCCTTCTCTTTTCGCCCCGCGGGAGACGCGGTGTGATGGGTTGCGAACCTCATCGCCACCAATAGGCATCTCCCGCTAAATTATGAATACTTGTGCTCAAGTTTTGATGGCACACGCTCGTATCCCTAAAACTTTGTACATTTTAGGTACATTACTTTTTCTCAAGCCCGTACGTGATACGGGATATCGTAGAATGATACAGTCACAGTGAACATATCACGTACGTTCAAATAGGTAGGGTGGTTAATGTCTTTCCTCCACTGCTGGATATAGGTCTCTTCCATTTTCTTCCACTTATCCCTGTCTTGTCTCCTCCGCCATCCAGGTCATTCTAGCTATTCGGGCAATATCATCAGTCCATCTTTTAGGTGGCCTCCCGACACTCCTTTTCTTTGTTCAAGGCCTCCACTTAAGTATTCTGGATGTCCATCGGTTATTGCCCTGTCTTTCTATATGTCCAGCCCATTGCCACTTTAATTTAGCTTTACGATCCATGATGTCGACATCAAGTTATCAATCATCATGCATCATCTTATTTTTTTTTTTAAATAATGATGTAATAGTCCATATTGAATAATTAATACAAATTAAAATTTATGTTTTCTAAAAGTTTAATTATATTTATATGGAAATGACATGTTTCGCCTTAAGCCAATAACATTAGATTATTATTAACTAACTAACTAACCATCATGCCGTCTCCCCGGAAGGGTAGGTAGAAAGAATGGAACGCCACACTGTTCTGTCCTGACATACTTCTCGCTTCCTCTACATTCATACATCTTGTCATGCACACACGGCGATTTCTCCGACTCCTCACGTGACCGACATTTAATATTTGATTGATTTGATCGTGCCACGTTTTCCTCGGCCTTCCTCTATTACTAGTTCCGTTCACGCTGTTTACATATACCTTCTTTACCATTCTGTCTTCACTCATTCTTTCCATGTGTCCAAACCATCTTAATGACCCTTTCATTATTTTGTTCATAACACTTCGCACCACATTCACTTCTTATACTTGCATTTGACACTATCATATACAGATTTGCCACACATTGTCTTAGAGATCTCATTTCTACTGCTTTTAATCTACTATCATCCTTCGTTTGCCAGTTCCATGTAATTATTTTTATTTAATTTGTTTGCATCCAACAGGTCGTTTGAACCCAATTGCTATTAAGACATGTGATAGGTAACTAATCTATCGCCATTTTATTATCACGTGAATTCTACACTGGATCAAAGACAGTGTGATAATCACACTGCTATCGCCGGGAATCGAACCCTGGACCTTCGGTGTGGCAGTCACAGCTCTTGCCGCTCTATCACGAAGGTTGTCTGCCTTAGCAAGGTGAAAAATGTCATTCCCATAAAATATAATGAAACTTCTAGAAAATAGACGTTTTCATTAATATTAATTAATGATCACCGCAGCAATATATTAAGTTATACATTTAATTTTAATTATTTGTAATCTTAAATATTTCTGATTAATCCAAATCCTTTATAACTTAATAAGATTAATAGTAAGCAATTCAAATAAAATTAACACATCAGAGATCCAATGTTTTGGCCGAATACTATCATACTTCAACATTATTAATTGTTTAATTTAGAACAAAGTTATAATATCACAATTTATTATTTTAATTTCTATAAAATTGTCATAACAGTTGTTAAGCCAACCTATGTTGGCATCATCAAGTGTTACAAGCAACGATTGAGTTGAATGATTTATTTAGGGATAATTAATACTAATGTATGGAAGCGAAGCATGGAACTGGCAGAAGAAGGATGAGATCAGAATAAATGCGGTAGAGATGAGGTCCCTAAGACGTATGTGTGGTAGAAAGATATACGACAGAATCTCAAATGCTGATATAAGAAAGGAATGTAGAGCAGAAGAAGGTATTATGAACAAAATTATGAAAGGATCACTGCGTTGGTTCGGACATATGGAACGCATGGATGGAGAAATAATGGTTAAGAGAGTATACGTTAATGATGTAAATGGGGTACGGAGTCGAGGCAGACCGAGGAAAACATGGCATGACCAAATTAATCAAATTTTAAAGGTTGGTTATGCTAGAAGTCGGAGGAATCGACGTGCGTGTATGACTTGTATGAATGTGGAGGAAGCTAGAGAGGTTTGCCAGAATAGAGTAGTGTGGCAGTCCATTCTCTCTGCCCACCCCTGCGGGGAAACGGCGTGATGGTTTGTATTTGTGTGTTGTATTAATACTAATTTGTGTAATACAAATGAAAATGTCTGTTTTCTAATTATTTTTATTCTTCATAGGAATGACATGTTTCACTCTTTTATGGCATTATCAAATGCCATTCTCATAAAACATAATTAAACTAGAAAACAAACGTTTTCATTCATATTGTTAAAGTAACAATAAATAAATATTGACATTATGTAAGTAAAAAAATCTTTTTTTTTGTCATTAATAAGTAACATATAAGCATTTATCTGGATTTAAATTAAATATCTATTAGCTTTTTTATGTAAATTTTTAAATATTCCAGTTAGTTCAATCATTGTAAAATATAACTAGTGATATTTTTATCATACAGTAGCTAGGAAATGTTCTATAAAAAAAACTTAATATATTCTTTGTTTTTAATACAGAATTCAAGGTACAAATGAGTGTTTATAAAATAAGGGTCAAATTCTAAATGTATTTTATTTTCTGTTTAGTATTTAGGAAATATAAGAAGTGAATGCGGTACGAATGATGGTGTTATGAACAAAATAATGAAAGGACCATTAAGAAGATGGTTTGAACACATGCAAAGAATAAATGATAAAAAAAGTATATGTTAAAGATGTAAATGGAACTAGAAAAAGAGAAAGACCGAGGAAATTGTGGCACAATCAAATAAATCAAATATTGAATGTCGGCCACTTGAGGAGTCAGAGAAATCGAAGGACGTGCATGACATAATGTATGAATGTTGAAAATACGAGAGAAATATGTCAAGAAAGAAAAGTGTGGCAGTCCATTCTTTCTGCTTACGTACTGACGGCGCGATGGTTAGTTAGTTAGTTAGTTAGTTAGTATTTAAGAAAACATACATTTATTATTATTTTATAGTAGTGACATATTTTGACTTGCCATGGTGTTAACAAATGAAAATATCTGTAAAACATACATTTTCCTAAATATAAAAAATGGAGTTTTAAATAATTGTTACACCAACAAAAAATACTCCATTATTCTCATTAATTATGTACAAAAGAACCTGGATAATTGGAACCTGGTTAATTGGCAAAACTCTATATTTGGCAGTAAAGTTCTGGTCCCACCCCCTTGGAGCACTAAAACCTCTTTAATTGGAAAAAAGAAATCTGTTTAATTGAACTGGACATTCTGGGCCTAAACCTCTGTAATTGGAGAGCACTGCCTTCTCGATCTCTGGAAACTGAGAACTCCTCAGTATTTGTTCTGTACCCATCGTAAACGTAAATTAAACGTAAATGATATGAGCTCGAAACTAAAACTAATCCAATAATTTGACACCGGTAAATCCCGCGAAGAGTTGTACAACATTTTAAGCGTGTGAAACAGGCCCATATATTATAATAACTGTTTTTTTCAAGCCACAATAATTAAATTTATTGATTGTTTTATGCAAATTATTTTTATTGATTTTCTGTTTATGTGGTTACAAAACCTGGTTAAAAAACCAAAGCACAATCTGAACCTGGATAACTGAAAAACTGGATAATTGAAAAACCTGGTTAATTGACCATCGTAGGCCTGGTCTCTCGGATTGCCAATTATCCAGGTTCCACTGTATAATATTAGTTGTAATCAGTATATTAATTTTATTTATTTAACCCTTATCAGACGCCAGCTTTTGTATCTTTTGTATATGTTACTATCAGTGGCGGTACGTCCATACAAACCGAGAAGTCGGGCTTGCCTTAAAAAATCTATAATAAAACAAAAAAATTTGCGCGTTTGAGCCGTCTACGAATAAAAATATATTTTGGATTTCGCACAATTTAATTTGTTGCGTTGAAAATGACTCCGCTGACATGCTCAGAAATGACCTACGTGTATGTTTTGTTTCATTCATACACGCCATCTTTTATTTCACTCATACATACTGTAGGTGAAATGCCCGCGAAATCGCCTACATCCACATGTTTTGTTTCGCGTTTTCGATGGGCTTCATATTGGGCTTGCAAAATGTAAAATGGTATTTGTCACACTTATGTATTTTTAGCTCGTAATCTTATAGCTAGGTGCATATATACCAGTAGATATCTACATTTTTTTTTGTATGGATTTGAAGCCGGGCTTTATCACTCTGAAGTATGTTACTATTCAATGTGTCATGTTGTCCAAATTTATTTATTTATTTATTAAGGGTAACATACAGCGATATCAATAACATATATATATAAAAGCAACATTTAGAATAATTAAAATAAGGCCAATTACATGCTACCACAGATTAAAAATAATAGTTAACAATCAACAAATGATAGTGAGAAACAAGATTGAAGTTAAACTAAGACAAAATAAGGTATACATAATATTTAAGAGTTAAAATACTTATAATACTGGAAATAAAAAAATAAAATTAAGATAAAATAAAAAAAAAATGTTATGTATGAAAGTTATATGATTTGTTTACAAACATTTATTTATAATTCATGTTTCAGTGTTAACAAATTTATTTTTACTGTTTATTTACAGCTTATTTCTTATTAATTATATTTCTTCTTGTATATGGTATGTTAACCCTTAACGTACCGTGTTCAAAACAAAACGCTTGCTCCCATGTGGTAAGTTCAGTTTACCGCTAACTTTATCTAAATATCAAGCATATGACTAGATGAATCAAATTTTAATTTATGTCATCTTGTAGGGAATTTCATTAGGAATAGATCGATATCTATAACATACATGGATTATTTGAAAAACATATCATTATTAATTTTTTTCTGGAACCATGCGATTTCTGATATGTAATGCGTCATAGCATACGGGCGACTAAACATCGTCTGCCGGTCGGGTCGAAACTTGTCTGCACGCCGGGCCGGCGGGGCGAAGATAAAGGCACCTAGGCAAAATGTATAGTACGTTCAAGACAACGAGTACGTATTAATATTTGTCCCTTTTGGTAAAGTGTTAATATTTTCACAGTTCTGATATTATTAACTTACGTGCTGCGTTTTCATCCAGTCGGTATTATTACGTACCTATTGAAAAGGTCAAAGATATAATTTATAATACGTTCAAAACAGCGAGTAAGTATTTGTCACTTTTGATAAAGTTGTAAATATTAGCAAAACAAATTCTACCTTAACACGAATGAAGGTGAGGGCAGTCTTAGAAAATATTTTTTTTGGGATGAAGGAAGTAATTTTTTGCTTTTTTTTTTTATTACGAAATATTGAAAACACTTCAATGGAGGATTACAATTTTTTTTATAATATTAGGGTCCATAGGTTTTAAGAAAATCAACTTTAAATTGGCAGTGGAAACTCAATTTACCACATGGCAACGCGACGGTTAATGAATTATTATATTATACAAGAATATGAGTTTGGTGACGCAGAAGGGAGGGGTAGGCAGAAGGAATGGACCGCCACATTGTTCTGTCCTGAGATACTTCTCTCACTTCCTCTACATTCATACCTCCTGTCAGGCACCCATGTCGATTTCTCTGACTCCTCACGTGACCGACATTTAATATTTGATTGATTTGATTGTGCCATGTTTACCTCGGCCTTCTTCACCATTCTCTCTTCACTCATTATTTTCATGTGTCCAAACCATCTTATTTGACACTTTCATTAGTACCGCATTCACTTCTTATACTTGCATTTGATACTCTATCATATACAGATTTATCACACATTCTTCTAAGAAATATCATTTCTGCTGCATTTATTCTACTTTCATCCTTCTTTTGCCAGTTCCATGCTTCGCTTCCATACATAAGGCTCAGTAGAAGAACACCATTGTGCACTGCCATTCTAGCTTTTTTGGATAGGTTTATGTTTGCGATGACAACTTTAAGTGCACCATTCACTTTGTTGCCTGCCCCAACCCTTCTTTCAATATCCCTCTCCACTGTTGTAATCGCCCATCTCTTGTAAACATACTACCAAAATACACTAACTCATCTACTTGCTCCAAATTTTCACCATTCACGCTAATGTTGCAGATTTGTCTGTCATGATTTCTTCTTTTTCAAAGGTTGGACTTATTAACAATAGAAAAAAATGCAAAATTAGGGACCAATTAAATACAAGGGGAACAAACGTGAATTAATTAAAAATAATTGTCTTATATGATATATAACACTATTTTAATACTATTTATTTATTTTTATAAAGTAAACTACATTCAAGCCGACCTTGTTTTGTTGTCTTTTAAGAAACGTGTTGTTTGTTTATTGTCATTTCTTATCATTTATATTTTTGTTCATTATACTGAACAGTTTGGGTCCGAGATAGTATTGATGTCTTTGTGTGTTATGTATATAATAAGTTAAGTATAGTATATAGTAATTGGTGCCGAATGGTTATATTTGTTGCTTACTTATACAGCCAATTTTGTCCACTGCTGGATATAGGCCTCGCCCATATTTCTCCACATAATTCTATCTTGTGCCTTCTGCATCCAGTCACCAGCTATTATTCTAATGTCATCAGACCATCGTGGGGTGGGGAGGGGGGTCTCCCTCAGCTTCTTCTATCTTTACAATGTCTCCACTCCAGTACGCTTCCGGACAATCTTTGGTCTACCAGTCTGGCAACAGCTTAAGGGTACTTAGAAGCTTTGAAGGGTGGCGAAGCTCAAATGGTTACTTTCTAGTGCTTAACCTGTCCGTTAATGAGTATTTTTAAAACTCAACAAAATAATAAGAATTCAAAACTGAACCAGGGATTTACAGGGAATAGATAAATGCTTTTTCATAAATAATCAACCAACAACACAATTGCGATTATGTCTTCTCACAACTGACATTAAAAGGTTGACAAGCAACATTATAGTGATGACATCACGGAATATTTAAAATGTGAATTATTCAGTCGATATTAAAGTTACTTTGTTAAAATTTTTGAATATTTGTGACAAATTGTTCACAGATGCCTGTATTGTAAGGTATTTGGGAAGAAATTGAACACAGTGGAACCCCGGTAATCCGACAAACGTTTTGCAGGGACTATCAAATTTGTCGGATTATAGAGTACTTCCTAAGACCCCCCTATAGTCCGGAATTTTTTTAAAAAGAGTACCCTTGTTATCCGACAAATTACAGATCAAAATGATAAGATTCTATCTGAACTACAAATCATACTACATAAGTATGTCGAATTTAGTAAATTAAACAACACAATAGAGTCATCATCATCATCATCATCAGCCGTCTGTCATCCACTGCTGAATGTAGGCCTCTCCCAAAGCCCTCCACCGCCCCCTATCCATTGCCGCTCCCATCCATCCATGTCCAGCAATCCTCTTCAGATCGTCGGTCCAGCGGGCAGGGGGACGTCCAACTCTACGGAATCCTGTACGCGGTCTCCACTCCAGAACCCGTCTTCCCCATCGGCTGTCGGTTCTCCGACAGATATGGCCAGCCCACCGCCACTTCAGCCCGCCTATCCGTAGAGCCACCTCAGTCACCTTGGTTTGTTGTCGAATAAATTCGTTTCTAAATCTATCCCTCAAGGTTATTCCAAGCATGGCTCTTTCCATGGCGCGCTGGGCAACCTTGAATCTGTAGACTAGACCTTTTGTCAATGTCCACGTCTCGGCTCCGTATGTTATGACTGGCAAAACGCACTGGTTGAAGACTTTAGTCTTGAGGCATTGTGATATTTTGGAAGTGAAAACATCACGTAATTTCCCAAAGGCCGCCCAACCCAACTGAATTCTTCGGTTGGCTTCTTTCTCGAAATTATCTCGTCCTAATTGTATGATTTGGCCAAGATATGTGTATTCTTGTACCACTTCGAGAGCCGACCCATCGACGGTTACTGATCCCGGGATAATATGTTCATTATACATGACTTTCGTCTTGTCCAAATTCATCCCGAGACCCACTCGTCTGGATGCAGTGTTCAGTTCATCTAGCATGCCTTCTAGATGCCCAGCAGATTCCGCCAGAATAACAATGTCATCCGCAAAACGAAGGTGAGATATGTATTCGCCATTTATGTTGAGGCCACGTTCAGACCAGTCCAAAGTTTTAAATATATCTTCCAAAGCACAAGTGAACAGCTTCGGAGATATCACATCCCCTTGTCTGACTCCCCGTTGCAGCTCAATCGGTTTGGTCTTCTGGTTTTGGATTTGAACGGACATTGTGGCGTTATTATAGAGGCATTTCAACACCTGTACGTAATTCCAATCAATCTGGTTTCGCTGCAGAGACTCCAGAACAGCCCAGGTCTCGACAGAGTCGAAGGCCTTCTCATAGTCCACAAAGGCAAGGCATAGGGGTCGATTATATTCTTCTGTTTTCTGGATAATCTGCCTAACTGTATGGATGTGGTCTATGGTGCTGAAGTTTGCTCTGAACCCAGCCTGCTCCGGAGGCTGAAAATCGTCAAATCTGCGGGAAAGACGGTTTGTTATGACCCTTGAGAACAACTTATAAACGTGGCTTAGGAGTGAGATCGGCCTGTAGTTTTTTAACAAAGTCTTGTCTCCTTTTTTGAAAAAGAGGACCACGATACTTTCGCTCCACGCTTTCGGTGTGCATTCCTTACGCAGTACGGAATTAAACATTTTTTGTAGTGCGCATAGAATTGGGAGTCCTCCGGCTTTTAGAAGTTCTGTGGTGATTCCATCTTCTCCTGGTGCCTTGTTGTTTTTCAGCTGTCTCAGGGCCATCTCAATTTCATCTATGTTTATCTCTGGGAGATCGTCAGTATGGTGGCGGGTTATTTTAGCTCTGGGATCACCATCTTCGTCATGTAGTACGGGCCTTGTAGCGTGTTTAGAGTAGAGACGTCCATAGTATTTTTCGACTTCGAGTGCTTAGATTTTATTATAAAATTAACGTCATTAATGCTACTTACAAAAAATACTAACTAAAGTTTACATTAGGAAATAATTGTGTAAAAAAAAATTGTACATACTAAAATAATCAAAAACTATTAATATAAATCATAATATGAACCAATCAATTTATGAAGCAATCAATTTTTTTTGTTTTACTTTGTTGAAACGCGAGACTAAAGCTTTGTCCCTCAGTCTTCTCAAAAGTAAAAGTTACTTGTAGGATACATTAGTGAAGATAGGCATGTCGGATTACAGGGGGCGCCGGATTAGAAAGAGACCGGATTACCGGGGGTCCACTGTAATAAGTTATTTATAGACGCAGCAGTACTAATGTGTAAAGGCAACAAGCCGTAACTTTTATTTGCGGCTGTTTGGCGTAACACGGCTCAAAGCATTCTTATAACTGGCCTCTATCATATACAATCACAGATTTTTCTCTATCTCTTTCCTTTACTGAGATATTCACTATCCCAATAGCCGCAAAATTGTATTAATTTGATACGTGTTTTGGCAAAAAGCATCATTTTAAGTTGCTTCTTTTTACCACGGCACAGCCAAAACTTGCGGCCTTTTGCTGCGACACAATATTTATCCTGGCAAATGACAGCAACTTAAATTGCGGCCCATTACCAAATTATTTGTGGACGGTCTCGCTAATATGTGGCGGCAAAACACATTTTCTTTAATAATATGGAGCTTACTATATTTTTATGGCAAAAACACGTCTTAATCATTTCTAACAACTGTATTCTTTCTTTTAAAAGTTAGTTTGCATAAGAAAACTTATTTTAAATGATAAAATATAGCAAAAAACAAAATAAAACTATAAACCCGTTTATCTCAAAACTACTATTTTTAACTTGCGGCTATTTACCTTTGCACAATAGTGTACCTGTACATATTAAATTTCTTTGTACGACTGGTTGAACTGCTTATGAAACATGCAGAAAGCACGGAAATTGACTTCCTATACGGATTACTGTGCCGTGGAATCCGGGATAGGGTACCCCGTGAGTCCATCAAGACTTTTATGGACCTCATGCAGAGAGCTCGATTATTTGAAGATTCAGATCGAGAGAAATTTTCAGAAAGAAATAAAGGAAGAGAACGACAAGATAGGCCCGTAGATAGCGAAAAACGGCCCCGACCGCTCTGCACACACTGTAACAGAGTCGGACATGTAATTGAGAATTGTAGATATGCAATTAAGAAGGAAGAAGCCCACCCACGACGGCCGATCGCCAATAACATAGCACAACCACAACCTATTATTCAACCCTATTTTTTTTATTATCATATAGTTAATTTACATCAATCATTATTATGCATACATATGTACCTACCTACTTTGTTAATCAAACGTGTTTACATACGTTACCACTCAATTATTCAGATTTATCAATTTCGTATTAAATCTAATCTGATTTCTTTTACCCATAATAATATTATGAAATTGTTTCCAGCATTTACAGGATACCAATCGAGCCAAACTCTATCGAGTCCATCCTGTGTGAAGCGATAAAACTGGAATTCGAGGCCTACACATCACTGTCGCAGATCAATAGTTCGAGCAGGGAGCTGAACGATGCCGAACGGGCCAAATTGAACGAACTTATCGTTGCTAATAAGGCCCTTTTGGCTCCCATGGATGAGCATATGACGACCCTCGTGTCCGAGGAATACAGATTCAAGGTTAGCAGATTATAAATATATTTGATGATTTTTCAGAATGCAAATGAAAGTGTTATGAACAAAATAATGAATGTTATTTTTTTATTGTTTCTTGAACTTACTTAACTCCTATGGCCATACAACTCTTGAAGAGTTTTAGCCTCCTTGATGATTTTTCGTCAAGCTCCTCGATTCCTGCGCCTTTTGCTCCCAGCAGTCCGATTCGCCCAACCTAGCCAGGTCAGCCAGAACATTGTCCATTAGGCGCTGTCTAGGCCTTCCTAGAGGTCTTACTCCAGTCGGTCTAGACGCGTACAGGGTCTTGATTGCTCGAGTCTCTTCGGCTCGGCATACGTGTTCAATCCATGCTAGGCGACTAAGGAGCTGCTGGGTCATCGTACGGATCTCTTGGTTATTTCTATACCTCCAAGTTCCCTCTGCAACTCCGGGTCTGGGTCCCAGGATAATTCTAAGTATTCTATTCTCAAACCAGTAGATTCTTTGTTGTTCTTTTAGAGTCATTGTCCATGACTCTGAACCATATGTCACCACTGGCTTGATGATGGTGTTATAAATACGCAGCTTGGTGTTTCTGGATAGAAGCTTGGACTTTAGGAACGTTCGCAAGAAGGCTGCAGCTCGTAGGCCTTTTTGAACTCTGTGTTCCAACTCCGCGTGCATATCGTTGGCTTCCGTCATGACCCTACCGAGATAAGTGAACTCTCTGTTGTTTCTTGAATAATGATGTAAAACTCCATATTAAATTATTAATATAAATGGAAAGACACGTTTCGGCTTTCCAAGGCATTATCAAATGCTACGAAATCATTTGTTAATGCCTTAGAAAGGTAAACATGTCATTCCCATAAAATATAAAAAAACTTCTAGAAAACGTTTCATTTTATAATGTAAGCGTCATCGAAATGGTTTTGACATATGGAAATAATGAATGAAGAAAAAGTCATAAAGAAAGTAAATTTAAACAACGTAAATGGAACAAGAAATAGAGGAAGAACGAGGAAGATGTTGTACAATCACAAACAAAAACATATCCAAAAAAGCTAAAATAGCAGTGCACAATGGTGTTCTTATACCGACCCTTATGTATAGAAGCGAAGCATGGAACTGGCAAGAGAAGGATGAAAGTAGAATAAATGCAGTAGAAATGAGATCTCTTAGACGAATGTGTAGATACTCTGTGTATGATGTAGTGTTATATGAAGATATAAAATGTGAATAACGAATTAACAAAATAATGAAAGGATCATTAAGATAGTTTGGACACATGGAAAGAATGATAAAAAAAGTATATGTTAACGATGTAAATAGAACTAGAAATAGAGGAAGGCCGAGGAAAACATGGCATGTTCAAATAAATAAAATATTGAATGTCGGCCACGTGAGGACTCAGAGAAATCTACGCGCGTGCATGACACGATGTATGAATGTTGGGGAAGCGAGAGAAATATGTCAGGAAAGAAAGTTTGACAGTCCATTCTTTCTGCCTACCCCTTCGGAGAGACGGCGTGATGGTTAGTTAGTTTACAATACGACAGATTTTCTGCCATCTAGTCCAGGCCGAACCTAATATTATTCTCACGTTGTGTATTCATCTTGCCTTTGTGGTTTAACTACGTTTATTATGTGTGGGCAATAAAAGAACATATCCGATACATATGTTCACACATTGTAACATTATTTTAAACCAGTTTATCTCTATTCTAAATATTATACAATAATATCTACAACTTGTACCGGGGAGTTAGACACTAATGTAAATAATATTATATATATGTACAATTGTGTACATTTCGCCTGTATAAATACCCATTTTGTTTACATTGATAACCGCATCCAACTGAATATCTCACACACCCAGTGGCGGTACTTCAATACAAGCCGAAAAGCCGGGCTATAAAACAATATTTTTTGCACGTTTCAGCCATCTACGAATAAAATATTATAATATTTTGAATTTTTGCACGAGTTAAAGCGATTTAATTCGTTGCATTGCAAATGACTCCGCTGACATGCGCAGAAATGACCTACGCATATGTTTAGTTCCACTCATAAGCGCTGTTTTTTATTTCACTCACGTACCGTAGGTGAGATGCCAGTGAAATGGCCTACGTCCACGCGTTTTGTTTCTTGGGCTTCATATTTGGCTTGCAAAATGTAAAAGGGTCTTTGTCGCACTTATGTACTTTTGGCTTGTAATCATTTAGCTAGGTGCATATATACCAGAAGATATCTACAATTTTTTGTATGGATTTGAAGCGGTACTATTCGATGTGTCACGAACTTCATTTCTATTGTCAGAATGTTATGTCTCATTTAAGTTATGTGCAGAAATGTTATGTAATTTCTTTCTTCTTCTTTTTGTTCTGTCACACCTTCGTGGTGTATAGGGTCTCAAGGAACCTTCTCTACCCGACTCTATTGCATGCCTGATGCCTAACATCATCCCAAGTGAGGCCTGCTGCCTTAACCTCGTCCTGCAGAGCTCTTCTCCAGGTGGCTCTAGGTCTGCCTCGCTTCCTCTTTCCCCCCATAGGGGACCAGTCTAGTGCACCCTGAGCGATGCAGGCTGGGTTCCGTCTCAGAGTGTGACCGATTCACTGCCATTTGCGTCTAGCAATTTGTTCTCTAATTGGCTTTTCACCTGCCATGGCACCTATTTATAAACACTTGGAGTTTTCCAATAACGTCCGCGGTAGATTTCCAAGTCTCATCCGTACAAGAACATGAGTTTGATGACGCAGAAAATTATTTTAAATGCGCCTAAAATGGGATTTAAAATAAATTAATTCACGAAATTAATTTAGAAAGATTCAACTCTTTTAATCCGGAAAAATACATTATCGTGACCCTCTACGCTTGACCCTAGGCACGCCACTGCACACACCTCTACGTATTTCCCACAATATAGTTTGGTGTAGAAAGACACATTGAATATTAACATATTAAAATGTCATATTTGTATACAAATATAATATTATCTTTTTTACTGGATACATGTGGCGTGTATGCATTGCCACACTTCTCATATTAGTCACCAAAAGTTATCAATTTATTAAAATCATTTCATACATTGAAATGGGCACTTTATCTGCATTTCTACTTGCAATGATTTTGAAATATTTCATGAGTCGACCTCTACTCGTATACGAGATTAATCAAATCATAGGTTTAACTTGATGGAATAATTTTAGATAAATTTAAGACGTTAACACTTTGTAATTCTATAATGATTTTGCTATGAATTAAAGCACATTTTTTTACAACAACAAACCATCACGCCGTTTCTCCGTAGGGGTAGGCAGAGAGAATGGACTGCCACACTACTCTATCCTGGGACACCTTCCTAGGTTCCTCCACATTCATACCGTGAGTCAGTCACGCACGTCGATTCTTCCAACTTCTAACATGACCAACCTTTAAAATTTGATTAATTTGGTCATGCCATGTTTTCTTTGGTCTGCCTCGACTCCGTACTCCATTTACATCATTAACGTATACTTTCTGCATCCATGCGCTCCATATGTTCGAACCAATGCAGCGATCCTTTCATAATTTTGTTCATTATATCTTTTTCCGCTCTACATTCCTTTCTTATATCAGCATTTGAGATTCTGTCGTATATCGTTCTACCACACATACGTCTTAGGGACGCAAATTCGGTGCGAATGATGGTGTTATGAACAAAATAATGAAAGGATCATTAAGATGAATGAAGAAAGAATAGTAAAAAAAATATACATTAACGATGTAAATGGAACTAGAAATAGAGGAAAACCTGGCACAATCAACTAAATCAAATATTGAATTGTCGGCCACGTGAGGAGTCAGAGAAATCGACGCGCGTGCATGATACGACTTATGAATGTTGAGGAAGCAAGAGAAACATGTCAGGGAAAAAAAGTGTGGCATTCCATTCTTTCTGCCCACGCAAGACGGCGTGATGGTTAGTTAGTTAGTTATGTTTTTTTTTTAGTTTCATTCCAATGGATTGGTTCGCAGCAAAGTTTATTTGCTAGTTCTTGGGATGCCACATGGGCCTTTTTTAATGTGGTAGTTTCCCGTTGCTTTTCCACATCAAGTTATTTAAACGCAAATACTGTAATCAACTTGTTGCTATTGATTCTCATGGTAGCTAGACTATCGTATTATTTATTATCATGGGAATTTATTATTATTTTGCTGAAAAAATATATACTTTTGATAGTTAAAAAAGACCGAGGAAAACATGACATGGTCAAATCAATCAAATATTAAATGTTGGCCACTTGAGGAATCAGAAATCGATGTGCGTGCAAGCCACGATGTATGAATTTTGAGAAAGCGAAAGAAGTATGTCAGGAAAGAACACTGGAATTCTATTATTTTTGTCTACCCCTTCGGAGAAACGGCAAGATGGTTAGTTTTTTTTTTACACGTACTGTTAATTCCTTGTGTTTATTATAAATACGAGTTATTTTTTTCAGCCTTCCCAGGGTCAGAGTGACCCGACCCTTCTTGGTATAATTAACCTCACCGCGGTAGCTATCCGCAGGCTTATAAAGATGTCCAAGAAGATAAACGCCTTCAAGAATATGTGCGAAGAGGACCAAGTGGCCCTGCTGAAGGGGGGATGCACGGAGATGATGATACTCCGCAGTACCATGACTTATGATTGTGCTAGGGACACGTGGAAGGTTCGTATTAACACATTACTAATTAACCATCACGGAGGATGGATGGACATAGGACATAGAGGATTCCCACCGCTTACCCGAAGCTGTTATAGGCGAACGGCGCCTTTCGTCAGCTTCGCTCATTCAATCCCTAGTCCCGTCCCTCGTCCACCCGGGACCTACATTAGAAAAAATGATTGTACAAAAGAAATTAAGAGGGACCAGGCCACATTTAATCTACTGATATTTTCCTCTATGTCCCACCTAACATGCAGATAACACTAAAAACACTTAAAATATTTCTTAACAAAATATATAAAAGGAAAAAAGACACGGGGTTAAATGGGAAGCAGACTCATGGACACATGACAGCGGGAAATGAAAGGAGGATGGATGGCCACACTGCTCTATCCTGATATAGCCTCTTCTACATTAACACACCGTGATACGCACGCTCGTCGATTATTCCTACTTTGAACACGGCCGCCTTTCAGTAATTGATTCATTTGATCGTTCCATCTCACGGTGTGACATCTCTGTTTACGGGTGTCATCATCATCGGCTGTCCCTCGTGTCCGAGGAAGACTGTCCTTCACGGTTGTGGGTCTGCATGTGACTGAAGAGCCCGATCCTGGACCCACAAATTCTGGGCCATCTCTGCAACGTCGTCTCTGCACTGTGCTTCAAAGTCTTGCGTGTCTTTATGTACTGTTGTTCTCCACCTAGGTCTGTCTTCTGCAGTCTTTTCTCAGCAATCACAGTCGATGTCAGTCAAATCACGGGTCAAATAATTTTTAATTTCCAGATCCCCCACTCCCAGGAGAACATGAGTAATATAAAAGCGGAGGTGCTTAAACTAGCCAAAGGTAATATATACGAGGAACACGACAGATTCATCAGAACCTTTGATCCGAGATGGCGGATGGACGAGAACATCATCCTCATCATGTGCGCTATCATCCTCTTCACACCAGACCGAGCGAGGGTTGTACACTCGGACGTCATCAAACTTGAACAGGTTAGGTTACTTTGTAGTTTTACTTTATCTTCTTCTTTGATGGCCTTACAGCCTTTATCGAGCCATGGCCTTCCTCGTGTCCTCTTCTTTTACCCTCCAACTTGACATTCGTAGTAATTTCGTTGCATCTGTCCCAACTTCATCTTTAAATTTTTGCCCTGGTCGTCCAATTGGTGTCAGTATAATCACTTTATCCGTATAACAAAATTTTATTTTCATTTAAAAAAATATTGTTCAACCTAAAGAGAAAAAGTATATGAAGTATATGAAGCTTGTGTACTTATGGCCTCGAATCTGTAACATTCTCCAAACAAAAACTGCAAGGGACCTAAAGAGCCATGTTAGGAATAATCCTTAGAGACAGAGTCAGATACGGTAAGAGAAAAAAACAAAGGTCACTGACATCATCCATCACGTAGCCAGAAGTTAGGACACAAATAATGGACAAGAAGACTGATGACTTGGAGACAATGGACCGCAAAGAGAAGTGCATGGCGACAAAAACTACGGTGGAAGGATGACCTGAACTGATACATCAGCATAACTTGGATGTAGTTTGCACAAGACAGAGTGGCGTGGAAGCAAACGGAGGAGGCCTTTGTCCAGGAGTGGACAAAAATAGAGTGAAGAAAAAAATATGCCATATGTAATATATACCTGAAAAAAATTCCCTTATATAATGTATACCTGAAAAAAAATATGACATATAAAATATACCTGAAGAATCATTTCTGTACTTGAGAGCTATGAAGTCTTAAGTGAATTTTTGTCTGAAATTAGTGATGTTGGATTGTACGAAATATATATTTTTTTACTGTTTACTGACTACTGTGTCATTGATAAGATAACACATTTCATTCAAAAATTCACTTAAGGCTTTATGGCTCTCGGGTACAGATTTGTAGAACACATTGTTGAAGTCAAGTGTTCTTGTACTGACCCTTATGTATGGAAGCTTAGATTAGCTTAGATAAATGTCGAATGAAATTGTAAGAAGTGAATGCCGTGCGAATGAAAGTGTTATGAACAAAATTATGAAAGGATCATTAATACGGTTTTGACACATGGAAATAATGGTCAAAAAAGTATATGTTAACGGTGTAAATGGAACTGGAAATAGAAGAAGACCGAGGAAAACGTGGCACGATCAAATTAATCAAATATTGAATGTCGGCCATGTGAGGAGTCGGAGAAATCGACGTGCGTGTATGACACGATGTATGAATGGTGAGGAAGTGAGAGAAGTATGTCACGAAAAAAAAGTGTGGCAGTCTGTTTTTTCTGCCTACCCATTCGGAGAGACGGCGTGATGGTTAGTTAGTTAGTTTTGTTTATCAAGGCCAAACATTGTTTTTAATGACTAATTTATGCATTTCAGCAAAAAAAATCTGACCTCATTAATAATATTTTTTTTCGCTGTATCATTTTTTAATCTAGGTCACTAGAAATACTAGGAATGTTTTAATACAAATAATAAAATTAAAAAAATATATATGGAAACCTTGAACTTTGTATTTTTCAATGTGAATGTGATATCTTAACTAACTTACTAATAACGCTGCTCTCCGTATGGGTATGCCATATAATAATAAGTATAAGCAAATATGGCAGTACATAATGGAGTTCTAGTGTCAACCTTTGAGCATGGAAGTGAAGCTTGGAGCTGGCAAAAGATGGATGAAAGTAGGATAAATGCCGTTGAAATGAGATCACTGTCAAGAATTTGCAGGAAAACATTATATGATAGAATACCAAATGAGTAAATAAGGAAGATGATTGCATCATTGGTTGGTTCGGAGCCGACTCGTGAGGACTCCATATCACAGAAAGTGGTTCTGTGATATGGAGTCCTCACGAGGCGAGATATTCCCTTATGCTGGAGAGAGTTCAGAAAAAAATTCTGAGGTATCTCTACATGAGGGAGTATGGTAGTTATCCGTGGCTCTATCCCACGGCATTTCTTTTAGGAATGCTCGGAACCAATTTTTACATCTCATAACCCATTTCTTTAAATTAATCAGGGGATATTTCGAGAACTCGGCCGTGCTAGAGGGTGTTGGTCTTTTTGTCCCTGATAGATGGCATTACCAAATTAAGATATTTTCGAACACTCAGGTACTTCGGGTATTGTATAAATCCCTGGTAAGAAGTCGGCTGGAATATAGTTCTATTATTTGGTCACCGCCTGGGATCCGATATTCTCTGATGGTGGAGCGAGTGCAGATAAAATGTCTGCCCTCTCTTTACCTCAGGGAGCGCGGTTATTACCCGTGGCTCTTTCCGACTGAATTCTTGCTAGGTATGCTAAGCTACCAATCATTGGAGAGAAGGAGGAACATTCACTTGGGAGTTCACTTCTTTCAGCTGATTGGCGGCCGTATACAAGGATGTAGGTCTATTTGTCCCTTATAATTACCTTCGTCAAAGACAGCACAGATTGTTTTATTTGCCGCGCTGCAGAACCAACCTGCCAATGGTTATGCCCGTGGGTAGGGCAATCTTATTGCTTAATCGGGTCGCCTCGGAGGTCGACATATTTCGTGATAGTGTGAGTTGCCTCAGAGATGCAATATCAATGTTATGATTCTTTCTAATTCTTAATCTTAATGTTTTTTTATGCTTCTCTTTTAAATTGTTATAATGTAATTGCAAACGATCTGGAATTATATGTCTGTAATGTTTGTGATTTTTATTCAAATAAATGAAAATTGTTTTGTATTGAACATCGCTTGAATGTAAAATTAATCAAATACTAAAAGGTTACATTCGAAGTCAGAAAAATGCGTGCATGTTACGATGTATGATTGTAGACGAATCTCCAGAGGTATGTCAGGACAGAGCAGTATGGCGGTCCATCCTCTCTGCCTACCCCTCCAGAGAAACTGTGTGATGGTTGGTTAGTTAGTTAATTTGTCACTTTGTTATTTGCAGAACTCTTACTATTATCTCTTACGGAGATACTTGGAAAGCATATACCCTGGATGCGAGGCCAAATCCACATTCCTGAAGCTGATCCAGAAGATCATGGAGCTGCACAAGCTGACGGACGAGGTGATTGGAGTCTACCTGGACGTGAACCCGAGTCACGTGGAGCCCCTGCTCATTGAAATATTTGACCTTAAGCAGCAACATTGACCGCGCGCTTACCGCTATCATTATGTGAGTATTCTCAACTGATAACAATTTAAACTAAAATCCGTTCAGTGAGACATTATCGTTTCACATTATATGCTTATTCAATATTATTGAAATACAGTGAAACCTCTATTAAAGAGAATAATTCGTTACAGAATCTAACTCGTTAAGCGAAACAATTTTACCCATATAAATCAATATAAAATACAATAATATGTTCCATGCCGAAAAAATACAATATTTTAACTAAGTAACTAACCATCACGCCGTCTCTCCGAAGGGGTAGGCAAAAAGAATGAAGTGCCACACTTTTCTTATCTGACATATTTCTTTCGCTTCTCAACATTCATACATCGTGTCATGCACGCGCGTCGATTTCTCTGACTCCTCACGTGGCCGACATTCAATGCAGTGTGAATGATAGGATCATTAAGATGGTTTGAGTACATGGAAAGAATGAATGAAGAAAGAATGATAAAAAGTATATGTTAACAATGTAAATGGAACTAGAAATAGAGGAAAACGTGACACGATCAAAAAATCAAATATTGAATGTCGGCCACGTGAGGAGTCATAGAAATCGATGCGCATGCATGACACGATGTATGAATGTTGAGAAAACGAGAGAAATATGTCAGGAAAGAAAAATGTGGCAGTCCATTCTTTCTGCCTATCCCTTCGGAGAGACGGCGTGATTTAATAAAGATAACTAACTTACATAAAAGTAGTCGAAGACTGAGGAAAACGTGGCACGATAAAATCAATCAAATATTGAATGTCAGCCATGTGAGGAGTCTAATTAATCGGCATTTGTGCATGATACAATGTATAAATCTTGAAGAAACATGACACAAGTATGTCAGGAACGAACAGTGTGGCATTCCATTATTTTTGCTTACCCCCTCGGGGAGACAGTGTGATAGTTAATTAGTAATAAGGTTCAACAATTATTGCTACTCATTGCTTCCCTAGACCCCTCTTCTTCCCCCAGAGCCTGCATGGCCCCCATCTAGTTCTCTCCGGTACCCTCGGAGGAACCGATGCTCTGGAACAAACTTGTCTCACTGACTGAACTATGATTATAATTTTATTATGTAAATTTTTTATAATATAATTATTTTGTACAGGGACAGCATATATTTTTATTTTATATGTTTTTATTCTGTTTATATAATTTTTCTTTTTGCTATTGTTTTCAGGGTCCATCATTCAACGACCTTGAATGTCTCAGCATCAGAACGTAGTAATTTTAAAATAGTTTATAATGTATTTATTATTTTATTTAAAAAAAAATCTTAGTAAAGAACGTGCATATTTTTTTTCTCTCAAATATACATAAATTTTTTCTTAATTTTCCAAAAAAATATTGTAAATATGTGAAATAAAAATCATTGAATTGATCAAATATATAATGTCTCTGTTGGTTTTAACATTAGGTACTGTATGTATTTTTTTCGATTCATTTATTTACTTAACCCCTATAATGTCGTTGGCTACATTTGCAGTAAAAAAAATTGTTTCAAACTGTGGCACACTACATTTGCAGTCATAATTAAATGTATCTAATAATAAACCTTTTTATTTTTTCTAACTACACAATTGTACGTAATATTATGATGAATTGGAACAGCCAGAGCTGTAAATATGGCCAATCGCAGTTTGAAACCAATGTTCTTTTACTGCAAATGAAGCCATATATAAATGAATGTTTTTTTTTACATATTTCATATGAGACTTTGTATCTTTCTACCTAATTGGATTTGTTTATATACAGGGAAAAGTAAATATTGTATTGGCATTTATTGTGTTCTTTCATATTACCAATTACATACCAAAAAAAAACAGCTTTCATTTTAGTTAAAGCTTAAAAACTGCTTTGTGTATAAAGGGCCACTGTTTATATTTATGACATCAAATATTATTTTGTATTATCAGATTGTTTCTGAATATGTAAAAAAAATTACACTTTATGGATTCGTCACCTGAGAGTAAGGAAGGTTCCAACTGTCAAAAGTAAAAAGCTGAGAAAAATGAAGTCAAAGTTTTGTTGGTTTCGGGTGTGTATCTTGGAATAAAAGGATTCCATCTGAAGCAGATGAAACTCTTTTACGGAGAAGCGTGTAAATTTTCTCTGGCGACAGTTGGAATAATAAAGTTCTAAGTGTAAATGAATCTTTCTTCAGTGAATCGTGTGTTTTGAATGATCAGATGGAACTTGATTCTTTTCGTAACATCAAAATGACGATATTATTACAAGTTTTTTTTAATTGTACATATAGATAAGGTTAGTAAGAACCCTTTTCACAAAAAAAGCCAAATGTGAAATTTTGTTAGTTGGAACCCTCTTACTCTCAGGTGACGGATTGCCTTCAAATCAGACACTTAAATCCCCATGCTGCGTTTGCAGTCCAAAAAAATTGATATTTAACTAAGGCATACTACATTTTACACTACAGGTCTTATAAATCTCTTTACTTAGTTTCTTGTAACTAAATTGTGGGTAATAGTGATGAATTGGGAATATCCGAGACCATTTTTTTTTTACTGCAAATGAAGTCAGCATGACAACGGGGGTCATATTAACCCCCTTGATTGGTTTTACACTCCTATAACCTGGACCAGAAATTTATCATGACCGCAAATGGTTGGTGAAATATTTTGCATATTATTACATGTGTTTTCTTTTAATTCGTCAATAGTCTCTGGGATGCTGATGTAAACTTTGCTTTTAAGGTATCCCCAGAGGAAAAAGTCCATTGAGGACAAATCCGGACTGCTGAATGGTCAGTTAATGTCACTTCTTCTGATTGTAGATCTTGCGATCTGTTTATGCAAGATATCAACTTTATTCCTGTGATGAAGACGACCAGCCTTCACTCCATCTCTTTGGTGGTCGTCCTGGTGGTCGACGGCCCTCTGGAGTCTCATGCATCACGATATTAGGAATTCTCGCTGGATCCATTCTCTCGATGTGGTCCCTCCAGAATCGTCTTTTCTGCCTAATCCATCTCGCTGTCTTCAATTTTGCAGGATTTGTGAATTTCTTCATTGGGTATCCTAACTCTATGGGTTCTCCCCACAATAGGTCGCAATGTTCTCATTTCTGCTACTCTTAAGAGATGTTTGGTTATCAGACCTCTTTTGGATATCAGTTTTGGCCAAAAGTTTCACGAACTGCCGCTATAGAGTCATTGTAGGTGTAACGCTTGTGCAAAAAAAAAATGACATAATCTTGTTGTTTTTTTATTGAATAATACATTTAAATAGTTTATTTCATTTATTTTAAAATTAAGTACTTAGAAATATTCATTTTCCAAGTATTTATATTCAATTTCTTAAAAAAGTGAGTCTTGGCCACCCCTATTGACTATTTGAATCCTCCTCATTTGCCTCTGGATCCGCTACCGCCCCCATGGAAGGCTTCAGCACCCACGGAGGGGTAGTATCATCCTTGTTGGGAACCTATTGTAAAGAGCATTAACACTTGGTGTCTCATACTTCAATCAGTTTGCTGAGAGATCGACGTCTTTCATATGAGTGAAGATATGCTCATAAGACAAATTCTCTTGACTTGATTAACTGGTCTTCCTAAATTCGAACCAGCTCTAATGCGTTCTGGTATTATATATTATATTTTGTCTGTTCTCAATAGATGCCCTCAACCTTAATTTTGTTTGTAATGTCTTTTGAGAAAAGTAACTAATTTGATTTTTATAACATATGAAATTAGTTTCTAAGTAGAATCAACACCTTACGACAAATTTAGAAACTTTTGTCTGCCGCCTTTTACGTAAATTAAAATTATGCATAGAAAATGCGTCATGATCAAATTAGTGATATTTTAAAAATAATAAAACTGTGTGTTTAAAACATAAGTCATTAAAAATATACTATTTTAATCATTTGATGCAAAACTTCTTGTTGAATTGTGTCTATGGCAGAATAAAACCTAAATCGGATTTATAATTCTTTTTTGTAATTATCATATGTTTTAAATAGTTTATTTTTTATTTTCTCACATGGCAAAATCTAAGCTAGGATGACTTTCATTTTGTGTTAAGTTTAGTAGATTCTATTTAATTAATATTTTTTAAAGTACAAAATATTTTTATAAGCTTTAATAACTAATCTTATTCTTAACTGGTTTAAGATTTTATTTTATTTAGCATATTTTCTACTTACATCTGTTAATTTTAAGTTGTTTTCCCAGTTCTACGATTTTTGTCTCGAGTTTTTAAATTTGAAATAATTTTTTTTTTAGTCAGAATTAATTTTTTCAACAATGATATATACAACTCCATTTTAAATAATTAATACAAAAGAAAAAACCTGTTTTCTAGGAGTTTTATTATATTTTATGGTAATGACATTTTTCACTTTTTTTTAATGAATTATCAAATGTATAAGCATTTGATCATGCCTTAAAAAGGCGAAACATGTCATTCCCATAAAATATAATAAAACTTCTAGAAAACAGACGTTTTAATTTTTTTTTTTCAATCACTTACATTTAGAAGTTTAGCTTTATTCGATTCATGAGTTATTTAAATGTACATAATTTATTTATTAGTTATAATTTAAGTACTAATTAATTTTCAATTTCTGGTCTCATGTATATCATTTTAAATATAGTTATTATTTTATTATTTTTTCACATTAAATAGTTATTTTTCGTCACAAAAATAAATCATATATGAAAGTTTAATTTTAATATGTGTATTTGATTAAAAGTGCCCCATTTTTTTGCTATTCATTTGTATAATATTTACTTCAGAAGAAAGTTATTATGTAGTTCATTTTTACGCCAACACTCCCAATTATATATTTTTTACATGCATCTAATTTGTAGGGTTTATTTTCCAATATGATTTTAAACTGTTAAATTAAATAACTTTAATTGTATCTCAATAGAGACGAAGATGCAAATTGGAAACTGAATATGGTTGATCAAGGTGTTTACAGGACTTATGACCTGTCATTGGTTGGGTTAAGTGCACACTTTATTTCTTATGACCATGTCTGACAAATTTTTGGAAGTTGTATATATGTTAAAGTCCAACACCAGAATTCACATGTCAGTTTCAATGCGCCATCTATGAAGATTTTGATTATACTGACTTTGACTATACTATTGGGGGAAAGAGAAAGCGAGGCAGACCTAGAGCCACCTGGAGAAGAACCCTGCAGGACGAGGTTAAGGCAGCAGGTCTCACTTGGGACGATGTTAAGCATCAGGCATGCGATAGAGTCGGGTGGAGAAGATTCCTTGAGGCCCTTTGCACCACGGAGGTGTGACAGGACAAAAAGAAGAAGAAGAAGACTTCCTGTTATTGTTTATCGTTTTTAATTTATTATGTTTCATCGTTTGTGACTATACTATATGTAATTGTTCCTACTAATTACTGTTTTATTATTATTATAATTTTATTATTATATTTTCCACCTTTCATATTTTCTCCTATAAATTGTAACTAACCGTTATTTTAATTAAAATATTTAGGTACCTAACTCAATTTCAGCAACAACTTCAAAATTATATCAAAGAAATTATTCAAATTGACATAGGAACAAATACACATAAAGATTCGAAAAATCACGAAAATTTAATATTTGATATATTATTGTAACACCTGATGTTGTCAACATAGGTTGATGAAACAGCTGTCGCGAAAATTAAAATACAATTGTGATACAAAAAACAAAGTTATTTAATTTAACAGTTTAAAATGTTAAGGTATCGTAGTGTTTCTCTGCCAAAACAATGGACTATTCAATATGATTTTCATTTTCTAATTCATTTTTCTTATTTACATATTGTTACTCCTAATTTATATAATTATTTAATTGAGTGTAAAACTTTTGATTCAATATCACTTTATACAAATGTGGTTTTCATAAAAATAAATTTTATTTACAATTTTAGTCAATTGCTTCATGGAATTGTGATGTATGAAAAATATTAAATTATACAAAATGTTGGTATTTTACATATATTTTCTCTTTTGAATTGTTTTATTAAAGTGATCCTTTCATAATTATTTTTCATAGTACTTTCTTCTGCTCTACATTCCTTCCTGCTATCAACATTTGAAATTCTATCATACATTGATTTACGTCATAGGCATTTATTTTGTTTTATCCTTCTGCCAGTTCCATGCTTCGCTTCCATTGATATATGGAAGGGGCATTGGTATATATACTTTATCGTTTTCTCATCACATGATGTGTTATGGATATTATTATTTTTGGGAAAAGAAGTATTAAAATTTTATATGAAGCATTCACTTTGTGGTCAGACGTTTTAAACTTATAGATATAAAATAATGAACACTGGTTATTCCCAAACCCAACGCTTATTACCCAAGCATCATCTTCTTTTTCTTCTTCTTCCTCAACCTATTCCCGTCCGCTCCTGGACAAAGGCCTCCTACATTCGCTTCCATGTCACTCTGTCTTGTACAGACTGCAACCAGGTTATTCCGACGTGTCTGTTCAGATCATCCTTCCACCGTAGTTGCGGTCGCCCTGCACTTCCCTTTGCCGTCCACGGTCTCCAATTCAGCAGTCTTCTTGTCCAATTTTCATCTGAGCTTCTGGCTACGTGACCTGCCCATTGCTATTTTAGAGTCGCCACCCGGTGGATGTTGTCAGTGACCTTTGTTCTTTCTCTCACCGTATCGTTTCTGACTCTGTCTCTTAGGCCCTTTCCTAACATGGCTCTTTCCATGGCTCTTTGGGTCACTCGTAGTTTCTCGGCACTTTGTTTAGACAATGTTACAGTTTCAAGACCATAAGTACCAACTGGCAGAACGCAGGTTTCATAGATTTTCATTTCAGGTTGATCGGTATTTTCCGTTTTTTTAAGGATGTAACCCATGTTTCCGGAAGCTGCCCAGCTTAATCCAATCCAAGCTTCATCGAGGCAGTATAATAACTAAAGAAAAAGATGATGAGCTTGGATCCAAGCGAAACTAGTTGGCATCAATTGTAATTACCATTCCGTGGTTAAATACAAAGCGTTTTATTATTTTATACCTATATGTTTAAAATGTCTTGTAATAAAATAATCACGTAACAATAAAAATGGAGATTGACTAGCTACCTATCACATGTCATGAAAATCAAAAGCTAAAATAATGTTTACGGTAATTGGGTTGAAATAACCTATCGTATACAAAAATGTGAATAACCACGTGAAACTACCACAATAAAAGACCCTCTAACCAACAAAAATGTTACTCTTTACTGCAAACAAATCCCTTAAAAAATCAGTTGTAACCCTTCTACCCCTCAAAAACCCAAATACTTACATTACTTTTGTCCTGTCACACCTCCGTGGTACATAGGACCTTAAGGAACCTTCTCCACCCGACTATATCGCATGCCTGATACCTAACATCATCCCAAGTGAAGCCCATGCCAATACATTTCATTTTTTTAATTTCTTGAATCGCTCTTTACATCATTACATCGTGAGCCAAATCAGTATAAAGGATACAGCTAATATGTTGATTCTCTAAACATTTTTTAGGTAGCTAATCTATCGCCATTTTATTGTCATGTGAATTCTACACCAGAACAAAAACAGTGTGAGAATTACACTGTCATCGCTGGGAATCGAACCGGGACCTTGAATGTGGCAGTCATAACTGTTGCCACGAAGGTCGTGCCACGATACTTATCAAATTATTTATGAAAACATAAAAAACATGTTTTGTTACATATGTAAACTAAATAATACTTATAACATTTTGAATGTATACAAATACTTACGGATTACGAATACTGGATTTTACCCATTGCGGGTTATCATTTCAATGATTAATTGTATCTCAATAGAGACGAAGATGCAAATTGGAAACAGAACATGGTGGGCGAGGTGTTTACAGGACTTATGACCTGTCATTGGTTGGGTTAAGCGCACGCTTTATGTAATACAACATTCCCCATTCCACCATTCTTACGACCACCATGTCTGACAAATTTTTTGGAAGTTGTATATATGCTACTATGAAACACCACAATTAACTTTTTTTTTTCAATCTACACACTAGCGCCATCTATGAAGATTGGATTAAGCACTAAGCAGAAGATCTTTTTATTAACGCAATGTGAAAGGCTACCGCCATTAACGTATTGCTAGATAAAAAAGAATGTAAATTTTGGTGTTACATAGTAGCATATATACAACTTCCAAAAAATTTGTCAGACATGGTGGTCGTAAGAAGGGTGGAATGGGGAATGTTGTATTACATAAAGGGTGCGCTTAACCCAACCAATGACAGGTCATAAGTCGTGTAAACACCTCGATCAACCATATTCTGTTTCCAATTTGCATCTTCGTCTCTATTGAGATACAATTAATCCTTAAATAATACTTGTTATTTCTAATTGTTAATAGGTTAAAATAATATAAAATGTACTAACGTTTACTGTAATTTTTTTGTTTGTTATAGGAATTTAAAAAAATTTATGTATGACAGAATTTTCCTGGGGTTGTATATGAAGTTTTCTAGTTGAACAGGTCTTATATTGAATCTGTCTGTCCTGTATACATAAAAATATTATTAAATTAAATTCATCACTATTGATCTTTTATGTACTTCGGATTAAATTATATATAGAATGTTTTAATTAGTGATTTCTGTAAATGATTGTAAATCCTAGTGTGTAAATAATACTATTATTTGTTAATGTTTGTAAATGTTTATATTAAAATACACATTAAAATATATTTTACTTGTTTTATTAATTCACAAGCAAGAGGAGTTTGCTATTAGCAGACTCGAAAGTGGTTCTGTGATATGGAGTCCTCACAAGGCGAGATATTCCGTTATGCTGGAGAGGGTTCAGAAAAAATTTCTGAGGTATCTACATGAGGGAGTATGGTAGTTATCCGTGGCTCTATCCCACAGCATTTCTTTTAGGAATGCTCGGAACCAATTCATTACAGCTTCGAAGAGATGGGCATCTCATTACCCATTTCTTTAAATTAATCAGGGGATATTTCGAGAACTCGGCCGTGCTAGAGGGTGTTGGTCTTTTTGTCCCTGATAGATTTCTCCGTCAGCGACATCACAGATTGTTTTACCTACCGGCCACCTGAAACAATCTGCCTCTGGTGACACCGGTGGGAAGAGCAATTAATCTGCTGAACGCGGTCTCATCGGAGATCGACGTCTTTCATATTAGTGAAGGTACGTTCAGGAGACAAATTCTCTTGACTTTAGAAAGTATCTTGTCACAACCGAAACATGTCTACAAATCGAAAAATAAAGTGTTATGGAAATACTAAGTCTTATTCTATTTATTCAAATGTGAATCCACAATACAAAGTGAAAGCAAATCTTATTCTTCTTGGAGTGCCATGACAGGTCCCCACGATGTCAGCTATCACCCTGGCGTAGGCCTCTCTGTCTTGTTCCAGACGGTTCATAGTGATGTCCTGGGGAGTTTGCTCAGAGTGGTTTTCCCTAGCCTTCTCTGAAGGATTTTCTGTTGGGGTTTCCTTCCCTTAGCTGGAGGTATTATTCATGACCACCAGACAAATATAAATCATGTCCCCATGACCACTAGACAAGTTACCATGTTGCCATGACCACCGGAAAAATATAAATCATGTCCCCATGACCACTAGACAAGTAATCATGTCCCCATGACCACTAGACAAGTAATCATGTCCCCATGACCACTAGACAAGTAATCATGTCCCCATGACCACTAGACAAGTAATCATGTCCCCATGACCACTAGACAAGTAATCATGTCCCCATGACCACTAGACAAGTAATCATGTCGCCATGACCACGAGACAAATATAAATCATGTCCCCATGACCACTAGACAAGTAATCATGTCACCATGACCACGAGACAAATATAAATCACATCGCCGTGATCACCAGACAAATAATCATTTCGCCACGACCACCAGACGAATATAAATCATGTTACCATGACCACCAGACGAATAGAAATCATGTAGCCATGACCACCAGTCAAATAAAGAAATAAAAAAAATTAAATAAATAATAGCATTTTTATTTAAACAGATTTTTTTACATTATGTTATATTTGAATTTTGTTAATATCTAATATACGTTTTCTTTTTACTAAATACTCGTATATATACCTTCTCGCTTAAATCTACAAAAAAAAAATTAATTGAAATATTACTACTAAATGTATTTTAAAGTATATCAAAATGTAATAATAAATTATTATTTTAGAACCACTAAATGCATTGTGGATGAAGAATGGTATTGTTTTAAAGATGCGTGATAAATATTATATTAAAATAAATTATTATTTTATATATATATTTACTTAAAACTAAATCCATAAGAGAGGAAAAATTATATTATTTAAAGAATGGTGAATTCAGTGATTACATATTATATTTAAACACATTCATGAAACCTTAATTTAAGCTAGAAACTATAGTACTTGTATTTGTCTATATACGTAAGTATATTTAATTAAATACATATTATATACGTCATTGAAACTTTAATATTTTAGCCCTTAATTTCATGATGTAACAAATTTGCTACAAACAGAAAAATCGACTAATTTTTATATAGAATATTTGAATTTCATACACATTATTGTTGTATGTTACACTCTACATTCCCATCTTCCACTTATAGTACACACGCCATAGTAGCCAGTGGCGGTACTCCCATAGAAGTCCAGAAGCCCGGCTTGCGTAAAAAAAAATGGAATCAGAACCCCCAAATCTAAGAAATCATGCCTCCGCATAAACCAACAACCCACCGAATCACCTTCCAACAATGTTCCCATCAGACGTAAAAGGAAAAGCCACAAGAGCTGAACCTCTATAAGCCAGAAGAGGTTTTGATTCAAAATTTCTTACGCAATTCGGGCTTCTGGGCTTCTATGGGAATACCGCCACTGCTAGAATCACTTTTTTTTTAATTCATTTTTAAACACCTCATTGTGTTATATGGATACATTTTTAGATCTTACTTGTAATTATATAATGTTTCAGATATATTTTAAATTGGTTTCTAGTGAAACTCCTTGTGTCTTTTGGTAGGTCATTGTAAAGTTTCAGTCCATTGTTCAATATTGTTCCTGGTCCAGTGTCTGTGTACGATGGAGTTTTTAATTAATTTTTAGCTGGTGTCTGCTGTCTCTTCCATGATCACTCTGTTTAAAGTTTTCAAGGTATCGTTTTTTTCAGGTCTGATATGTCAATTTGTTTTGTTTGTCTGTATACTTGGGGTAAGATAGTTAAGCTAATTTTATTATTTTATTTTATTGTCTTTGGAGTCTAGCAATGTCCTTTAGATTTCCTGTCTCCCAGAAGGGAAAATTAAAAAAAAAATTGCCGATTTGGTTAACGGTTATCCTGCTTAGACCACAGACACATTTTGAGTTTAAAAAAACGTTCTTTTCGAATAAATTAAAAATACCTACATTATCAGGCGAGTATTTATTTAGGGTGTATTTTTAGAGGTATGGTTTTTAAACTGGCAACATTGTTTCTACAAACTGTAAATTTGAGAGTTGACATTTAATTTGTAGTTAGTACGTTTTGCCATTTCAACACGAATAGACTGACGTCAGAACAGCGCTTGCAAATTGTGAAAAATTATTTTGAAAATCATGGTTCGGTTCGCCAAACTTATCGTGTACTACGTCCATTTTACGGTCGACATAATCGTCCATCCGAGTATGTTATTCGGAAGACCATGGATCGTTTTCGCACCACGTACACTCTAGTCACTCTAGTGGATAATACGCATCTACAAAGACGACAATTGTCGAAAATTGGATTTCACGATTGCGCTTCATTCGAGCTAGCCTTGGCGCTCGTTTGCCCGAAATCATATTCAAATATATTTAAACAATACTGGCATAAAATTATCTATTAAATAAAGCTAATATCATAGACATTAACATTATTTTAATGTGTTTTTTTTTCATTTTGAATATGCATTGTATACCTCTAAAAATAACACCCTATATCATGGTAAAAAATTGTAAGTAAAAATAAAATATGTTAAGAAATATTATCAAATTCAGCTTCCTTGTGAATTCGACATAAAAACATTTTTATCGATAACATTTACCATATTCTGATTTGTAAAAGACAATAATTAAAGAAATCATGAAATCAAGGGTAAAAAAAATCAATGATTAATAAAATCAATGTTTAGTTAACTTATGTCGTCACAAATGTAATATTTGATGAAGTTTTGTGTATTATGTCTAATGTATCTAATGTATGATTAATACAGGAAAATTGTGTCATCTGTGTTCTTCTCAATATTGATGACAGGCGGTGGTGGTTCTTTGCTTATCCGGTAGAATCGAACGCCCAGCATGATCACATTAAAAATCGGGCAACACACCGAAACGAGCACGAACCTGAAACACAAAAAATATAGGTAGGTATATATCGACACAAAACTTTAACCCAATTGCCGCGGCCGACTCGCCTGTGAGTCACATTACGTTTCCAATTGATCCTAGCGACTCACCCGTGAGCCCCGATATTGATCAGTCATAATGCATGCTCGGAACCAATTCTCTACAGCTTCGAAGAGATGGACATCTAATAATCCATTTCTTCAGATTAATTAGTGGATACTTCGAGAACTCGGCCGTATTGGAGGATGTTGGTATTTTTGTCCCCGATAGATATGTCCGACAGCGACAGCACAGATTTTTTTACCTACCGGCCGCCAGAACCAATCTGCCTCTGGTGACACCGGTGGGAAGTGCAATTAGTCTGCTGAACGCGGTCTCCTCAGAAATCGATGTCTTTCATGTTAGTGAAAGTACGTTCAGGGGACAAATACTCTTGACTTTAGAAATTGTATTGTCTTCCTAATGTCTTACCATATCTAATGCGTTCCTGGTATTATGTTGTATTTTTATAATATTTTACCTGTACTTAATAGATGCCTTAAACATTTTGGTGTTTGTAACGCCTTTTTAGTAAATAAACTGATTTGATTTGATAACGTCATTATATATCTGAGGAGTCTCATATTTTAGTGATACTGATAGGGAAATAAATCGAACTGAATGCTTCGTAGATCATTATTTCATATAGATTTTTATGATAATAAGATTCAAAACGGATTAAAACACCATTATAATTTGTTTTTACACCAATATTGTTGTGTTTTAGTACCAATTGGTTTCGCTCCGCTAAATTTGTGATGCCAAAATAATGAATGGATAAAGAAGACCGAGTAAAACGTGGCACGATCAATTCAATCTAATTAAATCTCGTCCAAGTGAGGAGTCGGAGAAATTGACGTGCGCGCATAACACGGTGTGTGGAATGTTAAGGAATCGAGAGAAGTATATCAGGAAAAAACAGTGTGGCTGTTATTTTTTTGCCTATCCCTTCGGCGAGACGACATGATTATTATTTAGTTAATTAATCTTTGAACGCCCGTGCGCCGCGTGCAATAAAGGTAGCCCACTGCCCAAGCAAATATTGGCGCTACATGCGAAATACACCAAAATCACTGGTCCCGTGCGGGACCGTTGGGCATCGAACGACGCAAATCCGTTGTCCCGTACGGGACCATTGGGCTTCGAAAGGTTAGTATCATTTTGTGCTTTAATTATGTAAATATCGATTCAACTTAATGATAAAAGTAATTATGTATTATATCGTATCACGTACCAGTAAGAGAACCCTATTTTGGATATCACACCAATATAGTCTTCGTCAGCCATTATAATGTGAGTGAAGGAGAGATTTTTAGTTATATTAGTTTCGTAATGTACTCCCCAAATTATCAAAACCAATAGACCGGATAGAGCCGAACAGCAGTTCCATACATACAAACCTGAAAATTAAAAAAGAAACCGTTATTTTCCTTTCCTTCCGCTCACAAAAAAATCGTGTGTTAAATTGCAATTTGTGATTTAAAATTATGTTTAATTGTGTTGTCAAAATATGGTATATTTTCTTGTAGCGACTTTACGTTTCATTGCTAAGTAATCTTCGATAACTCTGAATAAGATGTCTAAGAACATAGATGTATTATTCAAATAAATATATCTATACTTGGTATTACAACACTTCAATTCACTTAATACTCACATCTTTCGGTTATAACACATAAACTTTATCGAAATTAAAATTTAATTGAAAATAATCATACATTTAATTTAAATAAAAACCGAATCAAAAATCGACATATTAATATTAAAATCTAACATTAAACATTTTTAATTAAAAAAATTTAAGTAAGCAATAAAAATAATGAAAACATAATAAACAACCAGTTAAATTTAAATTCAATTCCCATGTTCGAAATGTTCCCGTTACATCTCCCCTCTCCTTAATCCTAATTATACCTCCTCCACCTTTATATATAACTCCACCCCTTTTGAGTATATAAGTGACCACTCTGTTTTGTTTTAATGTTAAACTTGTGTACATCGATAAAGGTTATGTGTTAAAAACGAAACATGTCTGTTAGGGTGTCCCTTATTTTTCAAAGTTTTAATTTTACAATGCATAGGCTATTGTTTTATTCATTTGGGCCTAAAACATCCGAAAACAATTTTTTTCCTTATTCGGAACAGTGTAACCCGTGCCGACTTGCGCGCAAAGATGTTCCATACAAATTGCGTCACAGGAGCGGCGCGCTGTCGTTGTTATTATCATTTAGTCTAGACTTGTCGGGTAGTAGCACGGATTGTTTTATATTTCGAAGATGTCAATGAAACTAAGAAGCAACCAAAACAGTATTTTCTTGGTTGGTGAAGTAAATCACCAAATAACAGGTGTAAACTACCATCTAATCGTCAAATTCTCGCAGTTCTATTTTTCAACATACGTGAAGTTAATTTGACTGTTAATTAAAGCCCAAATCTTGTCATTCTGGAGTGCAATATATTCTAAAAAAGGCTAGAATACCTCCCAGAGCTGTTCTTAATTATGTTAAGAAGTTAGTAGATCTTTATCAGGTCTGACGAGAACTGCAAAAAATAGCAAGAAGATTCAGGACTTACATAGGCGCCGCGAAGAGAACTTTCAACTTAAATTAGATAATTTATTCGATATAGCACAAGCCGATGCTTTTAAATGTGCTGTGATACGACAGCATCTTATACAGGATGCTTGAACGGAGCTTGTGTGCAAAAACTAGAAAGAGATTTGTTACTGTTCGCTTTCCGCCATCAAATATATGAACTGATGCTCAAAAGTGCGTTTGACTCGCAAAATCGATTATACGAGATGATTATTGAGAACTCATTAAGCCTGCTATTGTTTTTCTGGGTGGATGCAATGAAAATAAAATAAAATCAGACCTACGGGCCCAATGCATCAAGCACGATGGATGGCAAGAGCTATTTACTCCTTAAAAATACGTTTGCTTCAGTCCCAGTTTAAAATGTGCGCTAAGGACAAACAAGCTTTACGAGATGTTTGTTTATTTATTGTGGCAGTTTATGTGAAGCCTTGGATTGATTTGGCGATAAAAGCTCCGAATCAAGATTTTTGTTTTTTAAAAACCTTAAAAGATTACGAAGAAGTTGACAATTTCCAAAGCGGTTTTATACAAGTTCAATCAACATTTGTGGTTCTTGTCAGAGGAAATAGCCGTCCTTTTAATTTTTGATGACAACGTTGATGAGCAGACCAAAGGAAACATTGTAGAAAATTTACAAAAAGAAAGTTTTGGTGATTCGGGAAAGATATATGTTGAATTGAATTGTTTATGAACAGATGTCTGTCTTTCTATATGGTACGTAAGTAGTGTTTAATCTGGTATTTAAATTAGCACTTTATTGTTTTATTTATAGGTACTACAAGTATTTGTTATCTTGTTTTATGGACATCTTTGAGTGATTTGTTTCTGTCAAGAGTAAAGATTTATTTTCACGACTGAAACTTGATAGTAGTTTCCTTCAAGAAATTGTATATTCATAGAAAGACAGCGCGGCGTTTGTGGAAGTTAAAAAGAAGATTACTAGCTTAAAAGCAGTTAATGACAGAGCTGAAAGAGCTGTAAATCTAATGACAGACTTTCATGGTTTGACTACCGCAGTTGAAGAACATAAGCAGTTCATATTATGTTGTGTGCAAGAACATAGAAAAATTTACCCAGACTGTAAAAAAAGAGAGAGACTCTGAAGAGAAAATATACAAGTAAATAAATATAAATTTGGATCTTTTTTGATAATTACAAGAAAAACATTATATAAATATATGTTTTCATCAATATTTATCTAACATAATGGTTTTAAGTGACCATCTACAACTACATTTAAGAGACACTTAAAGCGGCTATTTTCTAAAACTTTGAGGGCAAGTCGGCACGGGTTAGAATTAACTTAGGAAGTTGAAATTCTGTATTTGAGTAACTAGTAGACTATTAAACATAATTAGGGGGTATGCGTTTCAATAATTCAAAAAAAAAATTTTTTGCCCATATAAGGGACACACTATGTCTGTGTTAAGTGAAATAAAGTGTTGTAATACCAAGTGTAATTATATTTATTCAAATATGAATCCACAACACAAAGTGAAGGCGAATATAGAATAAATAGATTTATTAGCTATGAAAACTTCAATAACGGTACCATATACTCCCATAAGTGGTTCCACCGGACTTCTGGTAGTGTTGTATAGGCCAAATAGAGCAGCCATACTCGACATTAGAAGAGCTAAAGATAGAAAGAGTAGAGTAGACACATACACCCCGCCGTTCATCCAGATCAAATCGCCTTCAACTGGAAAAATAGAATGAATAATGAACATAACAGACAATTTTTAAAAATCAAACATTTTAAATTTCTCGAATACCGCGCTAATTGTTGATTTTGTAAAAAGGAATATTATCATTAGAAATTCATATACAGAGCCATGTTAGGAATAAGCTTAAGAAACAGAGTCAGAAACGACACGGTGAGGGAAAAAACAAAGGTCACTGACATCATTCACCGGATAGCGACTCTAAAGTGGAAATGGGCAGGTCATGTAACCAGAAGCGCGGACGAAAAATATATAAGAAGACTGCTGACTTGGAACGGCAAAGAGAAGTGCAGGGCGACCGCAACTACGGTGGGAAGGATGACGTGAACAGACGTGTTAAAATAACCTGGATGCAGTCTGTACAATACAGAGTGGCGTGGAAGCAGATAAAGGAGGCTTTTGTCCAGGAGTGGACGGAAATAGACTGAAGAAGAATTATAATTTATTTTACAATATTCAATATCAGCAAAAAATAACTCATTATCATGAAAAAGGAATCAGGTCGTGTCCAGGCTCAAACCCGTGTCCCCTGGATCAGGAGCCAAGCGTTCTGTTCCCAAGACCACCACCCGATTGTATTATACATTATTGTACTGCAAGTTCTGTATTGTAATGCATCCTCTCGGTGATTACGTGTGAAAAAAAACAAACAAAGTTTTAATTG
>JAHDVF020000891.1:0-30498 GCA_022606425.2 Lepidostoma basale | reverse complement strand
ATATAATAAAATTTCTAGAAAACTGACGTTTTCATTTGTATTAATGACTAAAAATTTGATTTTTTTTATTTTGTTACATATATCGTTACATAAAATATTCAATTCGTCATGTATGAGCGATTAGTGAGCGTCTCATAAAGTATGCAAGCGTTGTCATTTTTCTCGAAACGACTTTTTTGGATTTGTGTACACTCTAGCTTAAAAAGTTCTAAACCGATCATTATCTTAATTGATATTTAGATTCTTTATATATTAAGGCTGCTGTATTTTTCATTGCAAAAGGGTTTAAAAAAACAAATATGATAATCTTTTATCATATTTGTTTCACACGACTAAAAAAAATATTATATTTTTTTAAAGACTTTATATAATAAACTTCGTTACAAATATCACAATTGATTATATTTTGTCGCGGCAGCTGTTTCACTAACCGATGTTTTGCATCGTCAGGTCTTACAATCAATTTATGAACATGGGACAAATATATTCAATTGTGATATTTATAACGAAGGTTTAATTTACTTTAAATATATGTCTCTTTTATATTTGTTTTTTTTTTTTATTTAAATAGTTAATAATGTTGAAATATCTAAGTGTTTTCGCCAAAACAATGGATTATCTAATTTAAACTTCCATTGATTTCACCGATTTGATTTGACCGTGAACCGATAGGGTCAGTAATGCAAACGTACTGCAGAGAGCCAGAGTCAATAGAGAACTGTTGTAAACTGTGAAAATTAGAAAGGTCTCATATATGTGTCGTGTGCTAAGGGGAGAAAAATACCACCTACTTGGACTGATGTTAATGGGTAAAGTGGAGGGACGTCGGAGAGTTGGTAGAAGGCAGCTGTCCTGGCTGCGGAACATCAAAGAGTGAACAGGAATAACAAGAGTTCAAAACCTGTTCCAAGTGGCGCAGGATATAGATGCCTTTGCTGCAGTGATCGCCAACGTTGGGGGGACCTGACACGGCAAATTGATTGATTTCAAATAAATACTGTGGCCTCCAAATTATAATAAAATATGCATATTATGCATCTCTTCCTTGCCAAAAAAGCTAATTAAAATCACTAAAAAAAAAACGTCGCTCTAAACCTGTAACCCCCCAAAACGCCTTTTAGTAATTGATTAATTTGGTCATGCCATATAATCTAATGATTTCACCTTAAAACTATTAATATTTATGTAATAAAACATACAATAAAAACGTTTTATTGTATGTTTTAAAGGGCTTTGTACTTGTATTTATAAAATTGGGTCATTTTTCACGCGTTTTATCTCTCTCCAAACAAATCCCGCCCT
The DNA here is from genome assembly GCA_022606425.2 of Lepidostoma basale. NCBI lineage: Eukaryota > Metazoa > Arthropoda > Insecta > Trichoptera > Lepidostomatidae > Lepidostoma > Lepidostoma basale. The sequence goes on along the minus strand of JAHDVF020000891.1, from coordinate 29,196 downwards.
GTCAACAGCCGCCCACTATTTTACCATTTAAAGTTTGTTGTTTTTGTCACGTTACCCCCGAGATGTCAAAAGTAACAATTAATCTTTCGGGGAAGATGTTTTCTGCCCTCGACAACAGCAACACAACAAGATGGAGAGCAATTGAAAAGGGTCGGGATTAATGATGCCGGAATGTCCCGAAACAATTTAAGTCCTTTGCAATCGTCAAATGCGGGAAATAATTATATTTCAAAGAGGGTTTGTTACTGTTTTTCTTTGAGGCTTTGATACGACCTCGGAAGATGATAGCTACCTTGTTATTGTTTCGTATACAATAAATAAAGATCTCGCTGGAAGTAAATTTGAAGGATCAGAATCTCCGGAAATATCAAGAACGATTTTATATGAACTTTTAATTGGGTATTGACATTTTTTATAATCGAATGCTTTGATAAAAGAATGATACGAGTAATTATTAAACACGAAAAAATTATTCATAAAATTATGGTTCATGTATGATATATACAACATTTTGAATGTATACAAATACTTGTAGACGAATACTGGATTTTATTTACCCATTGCGGGTTATCAATTGGTGGAGGTGTTTACAGGACTTATGACCTGCAATGACATGACCCAACCAATGACAGGTCATAAGTCCTGTAAACACCTCGATCACCATATTCAGTTTCCAGTTTGCATCTTCGTCTCTATTGAGATAAAACTAATCCTTCATGTATGATATTTATTGATCATTGATCATTTACCAAGTACATATTTTTAATACCTCCCAACTGGGGTAACCCGTTCTAGGGAGGCATTCCTAGTACTCTATATAATTTCAAAATATAAATTTAAAATTTAAGGAGCAATTAATGAACAAAGGGAGTAACACATATCCCAAAGTGTATAACTTAAAATTAATTGTCTTTAATAATATATTATAACACTATTTAAACTTTTTACTTGTTTTTAAAAAATGCGCTACATTCAAGCCGCCCTTTTTTTAATGTTTCCGTAGTTACATGTTTTTTGTAATTGTGCATTGTCACTTTTTGTGGGTCGTTTATAGTTTTGTTTATTACGAGTAATTTATATAGTTTGGGTTCAAGATAGTAGAAATGTCTTTGCGCATAAGATGTTTTAGTTTTTGGTACAGAATGGTTATGTTTGTTGCGTGTGTTGTACGATTGTTGTCCCTTTTTTGTCTGTTAAATTCATTAATCAAAAACTTAAAAAGATCGACTTCCACCAGATCCATAATTTCTGCAAACCAGCTAAATTTTATATTATTTGTTGTCACTACTTGTACCCTGTACCTTGTTACCTTTACATAATACAATAAAATATGTCATTAGCTAATTGTTAGTCTTATTCATATTTCTAATCTCTAGTATAATATATTTATTTATAATTCCTTCCTTCTTTAATGATCTTAATATTAATAACTTTAATACTGTTCAACTTCTTAGACTTAATTTTTATTGTTACTTTATGAATAAGTGCATAGATTTATTTCAATTATCTGTATCAACAAAACTTCTTCGTCTTCCTCTTAGTTCAGGTCGTATGAACTGTATGTGACGGTGGGCTGTCCTGGGATGATGATGTCCAGCCATCTCTCCATCTCTTTGTCGGCCTTCCTGGTAATCTCTTGCTGCTTGGGTTTTCATCTTTAACAATTTTTGCAATTCTTATATTCTCCATGAACGGGTTATCCAGTTGGGAGGTATTAAAACCATGTACTTGCATTTAATAAAAAATCGAAAATTATATAATCAAATAATATAGACCTAAAACTGAGAATACTCCTCATCAAGACCTATGTATGGGGTATCTTGATGTACGGCTGCGAGACATTTTGCCTATCTGAAAGAGATAAACAAAGACTAGAGGCTTTTGAGATGTGGTCCTATAGAAGACTATTAGGAATTTCCTGGAGAGACCACATCACGAATGAGGAGGTTCTTCAAAGAATCGAAGGAGGAAGGCACCTGCTCAGGACCTTGTCCGAAAGGCGTGCAAGATGGATCGGCCATGTAATACGTCAAGAAGGTCTCTTGCATGCCATAATGGAGGGTATGACCGAGGTGACAAACTCTAAGGGACGCCCACGCCGAGAGTACCTGGAGGACCTGTTGGTGGACGTGCGCTGCGTAATTAATACGAATCAAAACGGCTGTTTTCTAGAATTAAAAGTCTTAAAAACAGACGTGTTCATTCGTTAAACTTAAAATACTTAAAAGTTATTGCTTAAGAAATAATAAATAATTAGAATAATTTTAAGAATTTTAGTCTCCATACTGGGATACAAAAGTATGCAAAAAATATTTAAAATTTTAAAATTTTATCCCCAATTGCTATCACATAAATTAAATTAGGGATTATTGCATTTGAATTCCGAATGAAGTAAATTAATAAATTGGATATATCTAATCGAATCAACGAATATAATCGAATACTCGAACACACCATTGAGTTGGGGCCCCCCTACGATTCCCCCTAGAATTTCGAAATGAGAATGCAAAACGAATAATATGATTCCCGTTTAACGTCAAAAAGGAAGTAGATTTCAATTGACACCGAAATTATATCCGGGGGGAATGAAAGTTTCCGTCAGGATCGAATTTTTCATTAGTTCAAAAATTGGAACATTCCAAAACTGTCAAACTTTGATATCGCTATGTTTAAAAGTTTGATTTTTATGGTTGGGTTAGGTTCGAATCAAACGTGAATCAATAGTAAAAGTATTTATTCTTCTCTCCTATCCATTTCTCATTTATTTAAGGTCGATTCTTCTATAGAACATAGCCAGGTTTCTCCGTTTGGGGCTATATTGCAGTATTTTCATGTCATTTTTCGTGTGGCCTTTTGAACTGTAAGATCTATTCCCAGACGACCCTTACTTGGCTTTTCCATTTTAAAGTTTCTACTTTGAAGTTTCCTCGTATATATAATATTTATTTCTTACTTTATTGAGTCTGTTTACTAGAAATCCACCACAACATCATCATCTTTGAAACATGCAGCCATGGTATCTTACAACACAGCATTTCGAACCGAGTAGCATGACTTATTATAGTTCAATCAATATTAAAAGTAATTTACTGAGTAAGATATTACTTTACAAGATTTTACTGAGTAAGATTTTACTGAGTAAGATTTTATAAGTAAGTTTTCATTAAATTACATAGACAAGCACAAACAATGTCGATTCTTAATATTTCGAAAATGTCATAATAATAAATTGGATGATTTATAGAGCGCCATTTTTATGAATTAATCATCTCAGGGGCGCTGTTGCGTTGGCGCGACGATATCCGGAGAAGTGGGGGAAGTGCCTGGATGCGGATCGCTCAGAATAGAAGAGAATGGAAAATGCGAGAGGAGGCCTACGTCCAGGAGTGGACGGTCTATACGGGCTGAAGTAGAAGAAGAAGAAGAAGAAGGGGCGCTGTAGCTCCATTTTATGAACTAGTTGAAGATAAATATTTTAGTTAAAGTGAACATTTTGGTTCAGAATAAACATTTTGTTAAATATATATTTTTTTAAATATATTAAATAAACGTTTGGTTAAGAGTAAACATTTTTGTAAAAAATAAACATTCTGTTGAAAATAAACATTTTTGCTAAAAATAAACATTTTGTCAAAATAAACATTTAGTTATAATAAACATTTTGTTAAAAAACAAAATTTTGTTAAAAATAAAACATTATATTGTAGTATGGGGGCTGCACCTGACGCAGTCGATCAACATTTGCATCAGGTTAGGATAGTCTGAACAGGTGCGTTTTGAGCCTCGATCTAAACTCTGACGGGTTTTCAATGCACTTTAAGTCTACAGGGAGACTGTTCCAAGCCGAGGGGTCAGCCAAAGGCTCATGTATATAAATACTTTGCACGTAAATACATGAGGATTTGACGTTGCGATGAGCCAGGGAGGCGTTGTTTACTATTTTTATAACGTACGTTGTACGATTTGAGGTTTGAGAAACGCTGAAACTAATCGCTAAAATATGTCACGTGAAAATGCAGGGAAAATGACGGAAAATCTTTACCGTGAAATCGTTTAGGTAGCGAACTGGAAAAGTGCTTTCTCATTAACCGTCAAGTTAACTTTGTTTCATCCAAAGTTTGCACGTGCATTAGAATATTGCTTTCGAATAACTTAAAACTGAGAAGTCTAATAAAATAAAGTATTCTACACATAAAATAAGGTTGTATGACTGAATTTGAAATGCTTATATCATTAAGGACTGTACAGTATAAGAAAGTATAATGAACACAATTATTAAAGGATCACTGCGTTTCTTTGGACACATGAAACGCATGGATGAAGAATGTATGGTTTAGAAAGTATACGTTAACGATGTGAATGGAGAACGGACTCGAGGAAAACAGAAAAACACGGCATGACCAAATTAATTTAATTTAAAAATCGGCTTTGTCAGAAGTCGGAACAATTGACGTGCGTGTATACTCGCTGTATGAATGTGGTGGAAACTAGAGATGTGTTTTGATTGAGGTATGTTCTGTTTAAATCATTCTTCACATCATTACTGCGCAAGCCAAATCGATGGAAATGGTACAGCTATCATATTGATTCTCGAAAGGAAAGGAAGCATGGAACTGGCAAAAGAAGGATGAAAGTAGAATAAATTCAGTAGAAATGAGATCTCTAAGAAAGGGGTCATTAAGATGGTTTGGACACATGGAAATAATGAATGAAGAAAAAATGGTAAAAAAATTATATATTAACGATGTAAATGGAACCAGAAATAGAGAAAGACCGAGAAAAACGTGGCACGATCAAATAAATTAAATATTGAATGTCGGCCATGTGAGGAGTCAGAGAAATCGACGCGTGTGCATGACACGGTGTATGAATGTTGAGGAATCGAGAGAAATATGTCAGGAAAGAAAGGTGTGGCAGTCCATTATTTCTGCCTACCCCTTTGGGGAGATGGCGTGATGATTTGTTATTTTTTTAATATTATTATTTATTGAAAACGAATATTCAGATGAAAGTCGCATGAATACAAAATGCTGTTAGTTCCAAGCAGTATACTCCAAACAGTCGATATAACACACATTATTCACAAATATCTATTCCACTTCTGTGTAATGATTTAACGTTTCCATCTACCAAGCTACCCCTCCCGCTGCCGCTGCGGACTTAATGGAATTCCATAAATTCAATGGCATAACATACCCCATGATTCACACTCGAATACGACATGTGATGAAGTGTGGATTGTGAAGTGGACTCCGCTATGCTTCGAAAATTCGGGTTTTCGCGTTCAATAAAATTGACAACCTCAATTCTTCGTTACATTAAATCAAACTCGTGAAAAATGACACCATTTCCACACTTTAGAAAAATAAGTAATTAAAATTAAATTAATTTTGTTTGGTTCATGTGGTGCTCCTGTAAATTTGAAGATATTTCGCGTATAAGTGAATTGTTTTGGTCAATTTAATTGTTGCCGCACTTTATAATCGTTAATTGTGACACGTAATACTTTGTACTTTTTTGCTGTTAAAATTATATTACTTTTATCGTTTTTATAACGAATTTTGACAGGTGTAAAAATAAATTTTTCATTTGTTCCAATGATAATTTGAATAATTTCTTTAATATTATTTTTAAGTTCTTGATGGTTAAGTGCCTAATTACAGCTAGTTTAAAAAACAGTGCATACGTGTAACATAAATTAAATAAACACAAAAGTCCGGATCGTCCATGTCAACATGTGCAACATCGAAAAAAACATTATGTGTTATTACATTATGTGCTAAATTAAAAAACAGTGGATACGTGGAACATAAATTAAATTGACAATATATGCACCATCTAAAAAGAACATTTTGTGTTAAAAAAAATATATATATTTTTTATTTTATATCATTGTATTTTATATTATTTGTTTTAGATTTATTTTGTGGGTGTTGGACAATCGAAGTGTGCGCGGGAGATGCCTATTGGTGGCGATGAGGTTCGCAACCCATCACACCGCGTCTCTCGCGGGGGCGAAAAGAGAAAGATGGAGTGCCGCATCAGTAAAAGTGTGACAGTCCATTATTTCTGCTTACCCTTTCGGGGAGACGGCGTGATGGTTAGTTAGTTAGTAATTTAAATTAAAAAATTGTTACAATTTACCGAATTTGCTTATCTAGGAAACATGTTGACAAGAATTGTAAAAATGGAGAGAGACATCGAAAGAAGGGTTGGTCCTGGAAACAAAATAAATGGTGCACCCAAAACCATCACTGCAAAAATAAATATATCGACTGAATGACAATGGGGTTCTAGAGCTGACCCTTATGTATGGAAGTAAATATTGCAGTTGGCAGAGGACCGATTAAAGTATAATAAAGGCAGTAGAAATGAGTTCACTAAGAATAATGTGCGGAAAACAATGTATGATAGAATGACCAATAAAGAAGTTAGAAAAGAATTAAAGTCGGATTAATGCGTCCTATATAAAATTAAGAAAGGGTCACTACGATAGTTTGGATATATGGAACGAATGGATGAGAGAAGAATGGTTAAAAAGATATGTACAAGTAGTGTAAATAAAAAAAATAGTCCAGAAAGGCCAAGGAAATCATGGCAAGACCAAATAAATCAAAAACTGAAAGGCGGCCATGTTCGAAGTGACATAAAATGAAAGTTTTTTTTTTCATATTTATCCCAACGGAATACAATAAAAAATATGATTATTTGCTAGTGAAAAATATTTACCTCGGACTTTCCACTAACGATGCAGTCACTGACATCCATAGCCTCGAGGAAGAGAGAGTCTTTCTGGAAAAAAGAAAATTCACATTAAATGAAGTTTTCCACACTGTTTTATTTACGGAACAAAATTAATGGCTAATTTTCCTGTCGTGACATTATTAATTAATGCATCATAAGGCAAGTCTTACAGTTCATTTATTTATTTAATATTTTTTAATGTATTGTTATCATTATTTCTTGACAATGATGTAAACCTTCACATTTAATAATTAATACGTTATGTACATTTGATAATGCCTTAAACAGGTTTTAACATTAAAATATAAATAAACTTCTAGAAATCAGACGTTTTCATTCGTATTCATCAATTTTTTTTTATGCTTGAAGAATGTATTATCCATTATTTTGGCCGAAACACTGATACTTCAATATAAAAATTTTGAAATACACATTATTTATTTATTTATTTATTTATTTTGACATAAACGCCGCAAGGGCTTTTACAAAAATGACATGTTTAGTTACAAAGGTAATATAAAAGTTTGGGCAAATAGACAGACAACTAACATATAACGGCAAAACACAAAAACGAGAATAAGGATAACATAAGAGAAATTAGAAGTTACATGAGATAGAAAAGAACATAACATAATATAAATTAGAATTTACATGCACAGGATTGATTAGAACATAACATGATAGAAATTAGAAATTACGGAAAAAAAACAACAGTAAAGAAACAAAGAGTTTAGTTATTAATTACAATCTACATATTAATTTTTATGAATCACCGAAATGTTTTTATGAAAAGTGTTGTAAAACCACAATGTTTTTTAGTCAAATTACACATAATTTTTCAAGAAACAACAAATAACCTCTAAAACGTGAACAGGAGTAGTAAATATATACAGGCATACGTGAGATTCTTAATGATTATGTTTTGAAAAATATTTATGTTTGATTAAGGTAATAAACGAAACAAAATATCTTATTCTATATTCGTCTTCACTTTGTGTTGTGGATTCATGTTTGAATAAATATAACTACACTTAGTATTACAACACATTATTTCACACATGTTTTGTTTGTAACATTATGTTTGATGTACACAATTTTATAATTGTGTACATTGATAAAGGTCGTATTATAACCGAAATATGTCTTTGTTAAGTGAAATAAAGTATTGTAATATTGCAAATTGTACTTATTCTTATTCTTCTTCTTCCTAAGCCTATTCCCGTCCACTGCTGGACAAAGGCCTCCTCCATTCGCTTCCATGTCACTCTGTCCTGTGCAGAATGCATCCAGGTTATTCCGATGTGTCTGTTCAGATCATCCTTCCACCGTAGTTGCGGTCGCTCTGCACTTCTCTTTGCCGTCCACGGTCTCCAAGTCAGCAGTCTTCTTGTACATTTTTCATCTGGCCATTGCCATTTTAGAGTCGCCACCCGGTGGATGATGTCAGTGACCTTTGTTTTTTCTCTGTGACCTCTGTCTATAAGGCTTATTCCTAACATGGCTCTTTCCATGGCTTTTTGGGTCACTTGTAATTTCTCGGCACTTCGTTTGGACAATGTTACAGTTTCAAAACCATAAGTATCAACTGGCAGAACGCAGGCTTCGTACACTTTTCGTTTCAGGTTGATCGGTATTTTCCAGTTTTTAAGGATGTAACCTATGTTTCCGAAAGCTGCCCAGCTTAGTCCAATTCTTATTTTTAGCTCTGCGGTTTGGTTATCTCGGCCCAATCGAATATTGTGTCCCAGGTATGTATATTCTTATACATTATTTTCCAACCTTTCCGTGCCCATCACCTTGGTCTTCGCCAAGTTCATATTGAAACCTACAGATTTGGATTGTACTTATATTTATTCAAAATATCTTTTTAGAAAACAAACAAAACACCACACGCAATTTTAATTAAAAATCCAAAATAAGCATAAAGTTTTTACCCATTGAAATTCTTTGTACACGATTTTAATTCATCTTGTAAGTGACTTCTAAGGGTAGGCTTTTCGTTAATGTTAATTATATAAAACAAAGCCGAACCCTTTCACAATGCCTTTCTTTCATTCGTTATACTCTATGACATTCCTTTGTATGCCGGATTTTGGAATGAACCGCTTCATAATTACCTTCTTAGTATTAAAATAAAAATTGCTGAATTAATTATATTTTAAGTCCTTATTCGCCCTATTATATGATATTATATAACGGTTGTTTTCATTTTCATTATTAACGGTATTTAATAATAAATTAAAAAAAGTGATTTGGAAAAATAAATTGTTAGTGATTTTTGAAGATTCATAATATAAGGTGTTTTTTTAGAGGTTTGGTTTTTAAACTGGCAACATTATTTTTACAGATTATCAATTTGACAGTTGACAGTTAATTTATAGTCAGTATATTTTGGTATTTTACCATTAATAGACTGACGTCAAAACAGCGCTTTTCAAATTGTGCAAATTTATTTTGAAAATCATGGTTCGGTTCGCCAAACTTATCGTGCGCTACCTCCATTTTACGGTCGACATAATCGTCCATCCGAGCAAGTTTTTCGGAAGACCATGGATTTCGCACCACGTACACTCTTGTGGATAATACGCATCCACAAAGACGACAATTATCGAAAATTGGATTTCAGATTGCGCTTCATTCGAGCTAGCCGTGGCGTTCATATCCCCGAAATCATATTTAAACGATAATGGCATAAAATTATCTATTAAATAAAGACAATATCATAGACATTTACATTATATTAATGTGTTTTTTTTTTGTTTTTTTTTTAATATGTTTTGTATACTTCTAAGAAGAAATCGTTCACGTCTAACCCATATTGCCCAGCTTGCTACATTTGCAGTCTAAAAATATTGGTTCGAACTGCGTCAGACTACATTTGCATATAATTATATACATTTGAATATAATTATATGGGTGTGAGACATGGACATTAAAAGTAAAAACAATGAACCGGTTAGAGGCATTTGAAACGTGGCTTCACCGAAGAATGTTCAGGATCCCGTGGACAAACAGTGTGACGAACACAGAAGTCCTGAATCGTGCAGGAGTAAATAGAGAGCTGCTGACATTAATCGAAGTCCGCAAGGTTTCATATCTGGATCACGTTCTGCGAGGAGAGAAGTATCGCCTGCTGCATCTAATATTGAAGGGAAAAATAGAGGGCCGCAGGGGGGCAGGGAGAAGGCAGATCTCTTGGCTGCGCAGTGTAAGGGAATGGACGGGAATCGGAACTGTGGAGGAGCTATTCCAGACAGCGTAGGATAGAAAAGAGAGAACCAGAATGATCGCCAACGTCGGGAGGACCTAACAGAGCACTTTAAGAAGAAGAACTAATAAATTGTTCCTTATATCAAGATGAACAAGGACTTTCTGTCTGAACTGTAAATATAAATTACCTTAATTAGTTGGAAAATAAGCCAGCCTCATGATGGGAGCTAACTAATTAACCAACTAACTTACCATCACGCCGTCTCTCTGGAGGGGTAGACAGAAAGAATGGACCGCCACACTGTTCTGTCCTGACATACTTCTCTCGCTTCCTCTACATTCATACATCTTGTCATGCGCGCACGTCGATTTCTCCGACTCCTCACGTGACCGACATTCAATATTTGATTGATTTGATCATGCCACGTTTTCCTCGATCTTCCTCTATTTCTAGTTCCATTCATGTCGTTTACATATACCTTCTATACCATTCTCTCTTCACTCATTATTTCCATGTGTCCAAACCATCTTAACGACCGTTTCATTAATTTGTTCGTAACACTTTCATTTTCACTCTCTTTCATATACAGATTTTTCACACATTCGTCTGAGAAATCTCATTTCTACTGCATTTATTCTATTTTCATCCTTCTTTTGCCAGTTCCATGCTTCCCTTCCTTACATAAGGGTCGGCACAAGAACAATATTATGCACTGCCATCTTAGCATTTTTGGATGGGCTTTTGTTTGCGATGACAACTTTAAGTGCACCATTTACTCTGTTGCCTGCCCCAACCCTTCATTCAAAATCCTTCTCGACTCTCCCATCCTTTGTAAACATACTTACTAAATAAACAAGGAGAGTTAAGAATTTGTATTATATTTTATGAGAATGACTTGTTTCGCCCTTCTAGTCTACTATCAAAATTTGAATATCGAATATATCGGCCAAACCTGTGGGCAAATGGTAATTGGCAACTTCATCATGATAATGCACCCGCTCATTCTTCACACATGAAAAGGAGTTTCTTAGCAAAACATAGCACACTTGTGGTTCGTCAACCTCCTTACTCTCCTGACCTCGCTCCATGTGATTTCTGGCTTTTTCTCCAGCTGAAAATGCCTTTGAAAGAGACCAGATTTCAGACCAGGGAAGACATCATGAACATTGCAACGGACCACCTGCGCGCCATACCAAAATAGTCTTTCCAGCGTTGCTTCCGGCAGTGGCAGAACCGTTGGGAGAAATGTGTGGCAGCTCAATGGGACTGATTTGAAGACGATTAGTTTCATTTAATTGTATCACAATAAATGTTGTTTTTATGAATAAAAGTCGGATGCTTTTTGAACAGACTTCGTATATTTTAAAACGAGACGTAAAACTCTGTAATCATACTGATAAAATTTGGTCATATTGCAAGGAGAGAGCTGGATTATTATTATTATTATTATTTTGTTGAAAAAACTCCTTACATCATTACAGCGCAAGCCAAATCAATGTAAGGAGTGAAAAAAAATAATATCAAAGGAAATATACATAGAACCTTATGAATAGGAAAGGCAGTTATTTGCTTGCTGCCTTTATCATAAGCATCATAAGCATCATTGCATCCAAAGAGGTCGATCTCTTCTGCAACCTTATTTAAGAGACGAATCGCTTTCGATACAAGAGAACTTCGAAGGGCCTCTGTGCAGCAATTTGGGGCATAAAATAATATATGCCCCCTTGCTCTGCTATAACTGTGGGGAACGTACAGATTTAGCTCTCTCAGTATTCCTGGATTGAAAATACCTCCGGATAACAGTTTAAAAAATGCCTCTCCAGTAACGGATAACAGTGTTGTCACAAGAAGTGTTCCAGGCAAAAGAAGTAGAGGCAGATCTCCTGCTGAGGAGATGACTGGAGGAGACCTCTACTCAGAGAGGATAGGAGGCGTTTTGTTACATAGATCACGACCCTCAGTAATGAGGAAACAAAGAAAGAAGAAAATAAAATAACGTATTTATAAATATTATATAATATAAAACGAAACGAGCGTTTACTCAAATACAAAAAAATATATTTTGTAATATAGCAGTCGTAACAAGAGAAAGGAAACAATAATCGGTTCCTTGGGAAGTGGCGATGCTTCTTTTTTAAATATCCTATTAGTCCTTTTCTCATAAAGATTACCCCCCGCCACTGTAGCGGGCGTACAACAAAGAAAAAGAAGTAATAATAGAAAGCTTATAGCGCCTAAGGTGACATAAAGGACAAATAAATAAACCCTGTAAAAGAGAATCATGGCCGAAATAAAATTAATACCTTTTTTCCCATTCAAGAAATTCTATATAGACACACAAAAGCTTTCATATTAAAAATGCGTAACGTCTACGCTTGAACTTTAAGTTGCGCGGTATAGTACGATTGTATTAAATTATACTGATCCTCTATATTTAAGGAAAAGTTTATTTTTTCAAATATGTAGGGCTGAAGACTTTTTGTTAATTTTACTATTCAACAAAAATTCTTTCATTTTTTTGACGTAAAAGTTTTTTTCGTTCTAAACAAAATCATATCGCTTTTATGTCACAATTTTTCATAATCTTTAACGCACGTCAAAAGAGATAATGTTTTCTAAATGAAAATACTAAAAAACATGGTTTTGAGTTTTACGTATATGAATATGTATGTTTTTTGGCAAGACATGTTAAAAAGAAAAGATATGTAACGATAAAAAGCTGGATGCCTTTGGATGTGAATACATGTATCGTAGAATGTGAAAAGTATCTTGGACAGAAACGGTCACGAACGAGGAGGTACTGCAGCGAAGAAAGAAAAAAAAATAAGTTAAGGTATTCTAGTGAAGGAAATTGAAAAAAAAAAAATTCTGCATATTTTTTAAGTTTAGACCTTCAAGAATATGACCCTTAGATGATTTTCTGAAATTTTTAATATTTTCGATGTCACAACTATTTTGGTGACGCACCGATTTAATCGGTCCGGCCGAACGAATGAACGATAGTCGGAAGACAAACTCTTATTATCTGGGAAGAGCGCACATTGTGAAAACTTTTTAGTATCCAATAAATCATTAGAAATCGACTTCATTGAAGGATAAAAATTGTATGAGGCTGGTATCGCTGGTTGAAATGTAAGTATAACACTCAATTAAACTACTTAGATCGCGCGAAACTCGACTCCTCGCTTTAATGCAAAACATAAAAAAACATGTCATTTTCGATTAAATCCGGTTTGAATCAACTGCGAAAAACGACAATGTCAGCATCATCATATTGTTGGTGAAAACTGAAAAACGTTTTAATTAAAACCTGTTTAAGGTTACACGATGCAACAATTTTTAAATATTAAAACATAATGTTCAGCTTTAATTTGAGTAAATTTCATTTATACCCGTGGTTTTTTTTCCTAGATATCTGCTATTTTAAATTGCCATTTTTTACCGTGACACCGTTTGTGTTACAAATTTTCTGACACTGCTGGTTTTGTTTTGAATGCAGCATGACGTTGCCATATTTGTTATCAACACGTTTTGCTACGAACGATATTTGTATGCGACGCCATCTTGAAAAATGCCATTTCTCGCATTTCGATTGGTTCATTTAGTAAATGCCGCTTTTGTTCTTAAATTGTGTTGATATTACCGGGTTTGTTTCAAATCTGACAGCAGCTATAAATTACCTAAAAATTCAGACATACACAGACACTGGACCAGGAAATTTGACAGTAAGTGATACCGAATGCACGAACTAAGACAGGACAATCAAGGATATTGAACAATGGACTGAAACTTTACAATGAACTACCAAATGACACAAGGAGTCTCACTACAACTCAATATAAAATATATCTGAAACAATACATAATTAATAGTAAGATCTAAACTTGTATCCATAGAACCCAATTGGATTTTAAAAAAATTAAATTAAATAAATAAATAAAAAGTCAAAATTATATGTTTAAATGGTGGGTTTGTTTCAAACCAAATGTACACTCAGATTGTAATATTTTTTCTCTATCAAACTGAAAATTAAACTCATTTTCGTATTTTGCTTGACATTGTCGTCATTGTTTCTATACGCCTCAATTGATCTTACATATTATAAATATATGCATACGTATTATTTTTATTAATCAAAAGTCAGAAAATTTTACATCAACCCTTATCTGGATCATAAATTAAGGTCAATTTTAAAATTCGTCCTGTTTTTCCCCGTGTATCGCCCTTTTTCAGCTGTTACCAATTCCAATCAAATACATAACTTTCAAAATTTTACATTTAGTATCGAAAATACTCGACTTAAAACTACCCTATTTCGTCGAATATCTAACTTCTACAACCCTCATCAATGTTTTAAAGGGTGTATGCGTGTGAGACAAAGGCACTTCGTGATTTAATTGTTTATAAAACCATGATAATATCTACACAGAATTTTTTTCAACATATTGTACATTATTTAACCAGAATTTATTATGAAATTTTAATCATTGCTCATACAGGAATCTAAACATCTTTCATCTTTTAATATTTTTTATGTTTCATGTTTTTTGTTTTTATGTTACATGTTTCATTTTTATGTTTCATGGTTAATTTTTATGTTTCATGTTTAATTTTTATGTTTCATGTTTAATTTTTATGTCTCGTGTTTAATTTTTATGTTTCATGTTTAATTTTTATGTTTCATGTTTAATTTTTATGATAATCAAATGATTTACTGAAATCTCTTGATGGAAGTTCATTTTAAATAATAATTAAATTAAACGATGTTTTTAACTACTTCCACTTATGTCTTCGCGGGAGTAGTTTCGGCCAGTCAGTTGATGCCAGCGAGCCTGGCGAAACCGGTCGCTGTCGGAAAAAATACAAAAGTGGAACTAGTTAAAAACATCGTTTTATTTAAATATTACTTAATTTTTATGTTTTATCTGAGCATCTTTCATCTTTTAACAATTTTCGTGTTTGCAACATTTCTCTATCCTAACATACAACTTAAGGTTCCTCTACATTTATACATCGTTTAGACACGCACGCTCGTCAATTTATCCGACTTCAAATGTGGCTTATTTTTTATTATATTTGATTAATTTGGTCTCGCCATGTCTTCCTCGGTCATCTTCGTCCTCTTTTATCATGCATATTACTTGTTTACATCTTTTTAACCATTATTTACTCATCCATTCGATCCATATGTCCAAACTTAATTTTAAATTTATATAATATTCGGACAGCTTTCGAATCTTTTTGAACTTCGAACCGCATTCGCAATAAAGCTCCGCGCGCCCCTGGGGCATGGGTTTTGGGCAGTAATTTTATTCCTTGCAATTTGTTACTGCCTAAAGCAGACATAGGAATTGCTAATTTGCTTTGAAAAGTTGCCCTGAAAGAGATCTGTGTTCCGTTAAATTACGAATTTATTTTTGTACCCTGATTTTTCAAAAGCCCCGCTACAAAACCGATCTTTTTACTTCCGCTGTCTGATTCCTTCCCTGGTAAATAAATTCCGAATAAGATTTTATGTTGTGTGTTCTATTTACATATCATATCGTTATATGTTTCAGAACCAATTAAAAACAGAAAAATATACTCATAATATACAAATTCTTCTTCTTCTTCTGTAAAAATACATGTTATTTATACAACAACATTTTGAATGTATACAAATTCTTGTAGACTAATACTGGATTTCACCCATTGCGGATAAATTATTTTTATTTTATAAGGATTAATTGTATCTCAATAGAGACGAAGATGTAAATTGTTTTCTGGGAACAGAAGGTGGTGGCCGAGGCGCTTACAGGACTTATGACCTGTCATTGGTTGGGTTGAGCGATCGCTTCACGTTTAACAACATTCCCCATTCCTCCTTATGACCACCACGTCTGACAATTTTTTGTAACTAACTAACTAACCATCACGCCGTCTCCCCGAAAGGGTAGGCAGAAAGAATGGACTGTCACACTTTAACCGATGCGGCACTCCATCCTTCTCTTTTCGCCCCGCGGGAGACGCGGTGTGATGGGTTGCGAACCTCATCGCCAAATTTTTGTAACTTGTATATATGGTAGGTTTCTACGCCTATCTTTACATTTTTATGTTCACTCTACACTAGCGTCATCTATTAAGATGTTATTTATTATTATCCACAAAAAATGACAATGCACAATTACAAAAAAATGTAACTACGGAGACATTAAAAAAAGGACGGCTTGAATGTAGTATAATTTTTAAAAATAGTTTAAATAGTGTTATAAAAGACAATATAGTGTTTAAATAGTGTTATATAATATATAAGTCAATTAATTTTAAGTTATACACTTTAGGATATGTGTTGCTTCCCTTAACTGCTCCCTAAATTTGTAAATTATATTATATATTGAAATTATATAGAGTATTAGGAATGCCTCCCTAGAACGGGTTACCCCAGTTGGGAGGTATAAAAACCATGTACTTGGTAAATGATCAATAAATAAATCAATAAATAACATGTTATTTATTATTATTACTGTTATCAAATCAGTTTATTTACTCAAAAGATATTACAAACAGCATAAATGTTCAGGCATCTATTGAGCACAGGTAAAATATAATATACAAGATGCTTTCTAAAGTGGAGAATATTTGTCCCCTGAACGTACTTTCACTAATATGAAAGACGTCGATCTCCGAGGAGACCGCGTTCAGCAGACTAATTGCTCTTCCCACCGATCTTCAACAAAATATTAATGAATATATATTTATAATAATAATAAACTAACTAACTAACCATTACGCCGTCTCACATTCATACATCGTGTCATGCGCGCGCGTCGATTTCTCTGACTCCTCGCGTAGCCAACATTCAATTTTTGATTAATTTGATCGTGCCACGTTTTCTTCGGTCTTCCTCTTTTTCTAGTTCCATTTACATCGGTAACATATAGTTTTTTTCACCATTCTTTCTTCATTCATTCTTTTCATGTGTCCAAACCATCTTAATGATCCTTTCATTATTTTGTTCATAACACCATCATTCACACCGCATTCACTTCTTATATTTTCATTCGACACTCTATCATACACAGTTCATCTAAGAAATCTCATTTCTACTGCATTTATTTTACGTTCATCCTTCTTTTGCCAGTTCCATGCATAGCTTTCATACATAAGGGTCGGTTGAAGAACACCATTGTGCACTGCCATTCTAGCTTTTTTGGATAATAATAATAATAATTATGCCCGTGAGTACGAGCATAAAGAGCACAAAAATATTATGATCCGTCTTCTGTACCACCTAATATGACTATGTCATAGCTAATCTATAACCATTTTATTGTCAAGTGAATTTTACATTAGACCAAAGAACGGTTCGATTCCTTGCGATAACAGTGCAAGAATCATACTGTAATCGTCGGGAATCGAACCCGGAACCTTCGGTGTGGCATTTATAGCTGTTCCTATTTGCCACGAAAGTTTTTATCCTTGAAAATGAATGATATACATTTATCAGAATTTAATATGGAATTCACGGTATCGCAAAACTCAGCCAAGATAAGATGGCAGTGCACAATGGTGTTCTTGTGCCGACCCTTATGTATGGAAGTGAAGCATGGAACTGGCAAAAGAAGGATGAAAGTAGAATAAATGCAGTAGAAATGAGATGTGTGGCAAATCTGTTTATGATAGAGTGACAAATGCAAGTATAAGAAGGGAATGTGGTGCGAATGAAAGTGTTATGAACAAAATAAGGAAAGGGTCATTATGATGGTTTGGACATATGGAAAGAATGAGTGAAGACAGAATGGTAAAGAAGGTATATGTGAACGGCGTGAACGGAGCTAGAAATAGAGGAAGGCCGAGGAAAACGTGGCACGATCAAATCAATCAAATATTGAATGTCGGTCACGTGAGGAGTCGGAAAAATCGACGTGCGTGCATGACAAGATATATGAATGTAGAGGAAGCGAGAGGCGTATGTCAGGACAGAACAGTGTGGCGTTCCATTCTTTCTGCCTACCCCTCCGGGGAGACGGCGTGATGGTAAGTTAGTTAATTAGTTAGTCAGCAAAGATATAAGACTGAGCTGCAAATCAATCCCTAAAATTAAAACTTAAAAAAAAAGTAAAAATGAGGGTTATCAACAAACAAACAAACAAACCACCACGTCGTTTCGCCGCAGGGGTAGGCAGAGAGAATGGACCGCCACACTACTCTATCCTGGCAAACCTCTTTAGATTCCACCACATGCATACAACGACCCATACACGCACGTCGATTCCTCCGACTTCTAACATGATCAACCTTTAAAAAATTATTGATTTGGTCGTGTCATGTTTTCCTCGGTCTGCCTCGACTCAAATACATCATTAACGTGTACTTTATTTACCATTATTTTTCCATCCATGCGCTCCATATGTCCGAACCATCGCAGCGATCCTTTCATAATTTTGTTATCAAATATTGTAAAAACCCAATAGCGCATTTTTCTGATACAAATTTGAAATATTTACGTAATAATCCAACTGATCGATTTTTACGTAAAGCGATTGTATTATTATAAAGGATTCCATAATGAAAGAAAACCCCCGATGGAATTTGCGGGTTTAGAAAATAATATTATGCAAAATACTTTCTTTCTGGTATCCTTATTCATTCTTTCCTCCACATTCCTTTACATCCCCCAACGCATTCAATCCTCCCTTTTCATTGGGGCTGTTCGCCTAATTTCCATCCCTACATATTGCGTACATAGTATTTTCGTTGTACACAGTATATATGATCTTACAGTGTAGGCGTCTTAAATGAGATCATTTTGTCACTATGGTTTTATCGTGTAAAAAAGATTTCATTATTTAGTTTGTGTTAAAGAGGAATTATAATAATGATTCAAAAATCATGGAGTTCTACCAGATTGATATTTTTTTATGAATTTAAACACTGTTTTCTCCACTTTTGAGTTTATTTTTCTCGGCATGTTTCGAAGGCTTACACCTTTATCATCAAGTTTATATGGTTCTCCCGATGATAAAGGTTTAAACCTTCGAAACGTGTCGAGAAAAATAAACTCAAAAGTGGAAAAAATGTGTTTTGATTCATTAAAAATCGTCATTATGTAATTTCACAGTGTAAGATCACATAAAATAAAATAATAAAATAAATCACATAAAATAAATTATACTTCCGTTGTCAGTTTGAAACCTGTATGCTTTGTCACCTTCGTAAACCAAAATAATAAAAAATCGTATAATTATATAAGAAAATATAATAGAACTTAAAACTAGAAAAAGAAGATTAATCCCCGTATAGACGAGGTCACTAAGAATAGTGTACTAAAAGACGATATGATAGAATGCCATATAAGTGAATATAAATATATTGTAAGACAGATGTTGCTTCCACAAAAATATATAGAAATTGTCACTAAGATGGTTTGGAGATTTGAATGTTTCAAAAACGTTCGGAATATATAAACAAGCAATATCAATAGAAATTTATGGCAGAAACAAATCAATTACTAAAATTATCTACGGAAGAGAAGCATGGAAATGGCAAAAAAGGGATGAAAGTAGAATAAATACAGTAGAAATAAGATAAGAGAAAGAAAATAGAAGAAGTGAATGCGGTACGAATGTAATTGTTATGAACAAAATAATGAAAAGAACATTAAGATGGTTTGGACGCTTGGGAAAAAATAATGAAGAAATAATGGTAAAAAGAGTATTTGTTAACGATGTAAACGGAACTAGAAATAGAGGAAGACCGAAGAAAACGTAGGACGATCAAATAAATCAAATATTGGATGTCGGCCATGTGAAATTTCTCGTGTTGTAGAAATCGACGTGCGTGCATGACACGGTGTTTGAATGTTAAGGAATCGAATAAAGTATGTCAGGAAAGAACAATGTGGCGGTGCATTTTTTCTACCTAAGCCTTCGGGGAGACGGCGTGATGGTTAGTTACATAAGTCCTTAAATCTAGGAACATGCGCATCACATTTGAATACAATAAATAAAAAGAAACTGTCTTCCAGTGTTCTCCTTTATGTCACCCGTCGCATATATGTATGTTCCCGTGTACGATCTTAGGAGATTAAGGGTGGCTTGATGAACGACCAATCTTACCTCCTTTGTGAAGAATTCATTCTTTCTTGCGCTTTTCCGTTTCCGGTTACAAATTGCGACCCCAAAATGATTTTGTAAGAACTGTCAACTGTATGTAACAAAAGCTTGGAGCTTTTGACTCCTCAAATAGATGATACAAGTATTATGAAAAATATCTTGAAAAGCTTTTATGACGTGGTAACCTTGCAATTTAAATAACAACACTGTTTATATCCAAAACATGTCGTGATTGATAAAGTTATTTTATAAAAAAAAATATTTCATAAATTCAAATGGAACATAAAGAGTGTTGTTTTTTTTTTTGTTTCATTCCAATGTGTTATTCTACAGTGTTAACGCCTTAATCTTTAATTAAATTATACCACGTGGTTTTAGGAAAATCTGCAAATGATTTTCCAAAGAAAAAGCTACATTTTTTTTATTTATTGTTTCTTGAACAATGATGTTAAACTCCATATTAAACAATTAATACGAATGAAAACGCCAGTTTTCTAGAAGTTTTATTATTATACGAGTATTTTATGAGAATGACATGTTTTGCCCTTCCAAGGCATTATCAAATGTTAATGCATTTGATAATGCCTTAGAAGGGCGAAACATGTCATTCCCATAAAATACTCGTATAATAAAACTTCTAGAAAACTGGCGTTTTTATTCGTAATAATTACATTATTTTTTATACAACAGGTCGTAATTACGACTTTATTTATATTGTGTATTACATTACCGTGTAAGCAGAAAATGTGTGGTTTCTACAACGAATTCGATTACTTATTTGTTGTAATAATAACTTGTTTTGATAAACTTCAGACATACTGTAGAATTCCATAAAAACAATTTTTCTTTTTCTTTTTTATATACTTTGTATATACAACACCAACCTAAAAAAAATTAAATTACATATCAGACATGTTTTGGACAACCGGTCCTTCTTCAGTGGTACATAATTAGTAAGATACATATTTAAGATATTATAAAATTGTCTACAAATATGATCAGTTTTTAAAGATGTTATAATATAATATAAAGATCATTCATATTATAATTATAATGGCGTTGAAATTTTACATGTTAATAATAAAAATATAACTTTGAGCAATCTTGATATTTTAGAAATTAAAAACAAAGAAAATATTATAAATAATCAAATAAATTTAACGTCCGATATTTGATTTATTTCCTTTGTAGTAAGTTATTAGCTGAACCCCAATAAGAACTTTAATTTATTATTTTAGATTGATTCATAATATTTTTAAATTAGTTCCAAAATAAATCTTTATAACATCTGTCAAAACTGATCATATTTATAAACAATTTTATATAATTTTAAATATGTATCTTTATAATATGTATCACCGAAGAAGGACCGGTTGTCCGAAACATGTCCGATATGTAATTAATTTTTTTTTCAAAGTTAGTATTGTATAATATATACAAAGTATATAAAAAAGAAAAGACATCTATAACACAAAGTATGACGAACATAGAAGGAATGTTTTTATGTTTTAAAATACAGTGTTTTTTACACTTATAAGACTATTTTTCTCGTTTGTTTTATTTTTCTCGCATGTTTCGAAGATTTAATACCTTTATTATCTTTGAGACGACACATCCCAATGACGATCGGGAAAACGATATAAACTTAATATCAGTTATTTGATATATATTTATGTATATATATCCAAATTTATGTATTATAAATTATTCACAAATAAATTTAACGAAAGAATCTAAAAATGGATCGTTTAATCAGAGTTTCATAGATTAGGGAATTCAAACGCGGGAAAAAATCAAATTAAGATTTCAAAATGCCAATTTCAAAATTCAAAATAGGAACACAACGTCAAAAGACTCGTCTCTGTCCTCCGTCAGGTGAAATGGGGGCTCATTAATCTAATAAGCATCGCCGGGGGAGACATCTATCGAGATAATGGAAAGTTTCCCGCCGAACGACAATGGCGACGGCAGCTTCCGGCGGGAAAGCGCGCCATTTTCCCAAACCGGAAGTGACGCAGCGCCACACACACAACGGCATCTGACGTGTGAAATGTGCTCGGAATATTCAAACCCGATGTAATATGTGCTGCCAACGAAGAGGACACGTATTCCAGGAGAGAGTATTTTGTATTCATTCTTAATTATTTATGTAATCAAAAGGCATAGAAAAATAATGATTATTTATAATTTGTTTTTTGAATGTATGCAAATACTTGTAGACTACTGGATTTTACCCATTGCGGGTTAATCATTTTTTAAGAATCAATTGTATCTCAATAGAGACGAAGATGTATTTTTTTTTTGGAAACAGAATATTGTAGTCGAGGCGTTAACAGGACTTATGACCTGTCATTAGTTGGGTTAAGCGATCACTTTATGTGAAAAACATTCCCCATTCCGTCCTTCTTACGACCACCACGTCTGACAAATTTTTGAACCTTCTTTGATGCAGAAATGTTTGCGCGATGTTAAAATTTGTGCATCGAAGAAGGTTGAGTTACAATAGCAACATGTTTGCAAATCGAAAAATATTTTTTTGTAAAAAATAAAACGTGTTCTATTTCTTCTATATTCGCCTTCACTTTGGGTTGTGGATTCATATTTGAATAAATATAATTGTACTTTGTATTACAACACTTTTCATTTTTACTGAACTCAGACATGTTCCCGTTACATCTCCCCTCTCCTCAATCCTAATTATATCTCTTCCACTTGTATACATAACTCGATCTTCCTTAAGTATATAAGTGACCGCTCTGTTTTATTTGATTGTTAAAATTGTATACATTGATAAAGGTTACTTGTAACCGAAACATGTCTAAGTTCAGTAAAATTAAAAAGTGTTGTAATACAAAGTTTAAATTCTTTTGCAACGATAATCTTAACTTGAAACTCCGACAAAGAATGATTAAATGTTATATATGTTCTGTTCCACTATATGGCTGTTAAACCTGGACTCTGAAAGTGAATGTAATGAACCGGTTGGAAGCGTTCGAGATGTGGATATACCGAGCGTTCAAGATGCGGGTAATGTGGAGGGACGTCGGGGAGTTGGTAGAAGGCAGCTGTCCTGGCTGCAGGACATCAAAGAGTGGACAAGAATAACAAGAGTTCAGAACCTGTTCCAAGTGACGCACGATAGAGATGCCTTTACTGTAGTGATCGCCAACGTTGGGGGGACCTGACCCGGTACCGAAAGAAGAAGAAGTAATACAAAGTATAGTTATATTTATTCAAAAGTGTTACATTTATTCAAATGTGAATCCACATCACAAAGTGAAGGCAAACATAGAAATAACAAAACTATTTTAAAAACAATTGATTTTTATATTATGATGATAAAATCGCATAAGGCTTCCACGCAGATTAATATGATTGATGTTAATCTTTACGTGCTTTTTTATTATTTAACTGTTAAAATAAAACGCTAAAATGGCGGTAGCCTTCCACATTGCGTTAAAAAGATATTCTGCTTAATGCTTAAAATGCAATCTTCATAGATGGCGTAAGTGTGTAAATTGAATGAACTACCATGCAAAGGGTGGTGTTGCAGATTAACATAAATACAACTTCCAAAAATTTGTCAGACATGGTGGTCATAAGAAAAAAGGTGGAATGGGAATGTTGTATTACATAAAGCGTGCGCTTAACCCAACCAATGACAAGTCATAAGTCCTGTAAACACCTTAATTAACCATATTCTGTTTCCAATTTGCATATTCGTCTCTATTGAGATACAATTTATTCTTGTTAAAATGATTTTAAGAACGCTTTATCAACTTCAATACTAAACATGAAAGCTACTACAAGCATTACAACATTATTTTTTACAGTGAAAATTGTGTCGCAGTATGGTTTGCTATTGATAATGTAGAATATTGAATAAGGGTTGGAACCTTCACATAGAAACAAAATATAATGATGTTGCATGAATAAAAAGGAACATCGTATGACACTGAATAAAGGCGAGGGTCATTGAATTGAAATTTATATAAAAAGTTCCATAAAAAAGGGTTGATTTCGAATAATATTCTCTATAATATCCGATTTCGCTTAGTAAATTTTTACTCTAATCATTTTTTTCTATTCATTGTAGTTATTTTTCTAATTACAAGTCCTAGTATTAAGAATATACGAAGTGTGCAATAAGTATGACCTTGTGATGAACGTCTCAAAGTCTAAAGTTATGGTATTTGAAAAGAAAGAATGTACGACGGATTGTGACATAAGTGCGAAAGGTGAGAAATTAGAGCGAGTTACCGAATTTGTTTATCTGGGAAGCATGTTTATGGAGATGGAAGAATGAAGGAAGATATCGGAAGAAGGTGCACAATGGAGTTCTAGTCCCGATCCTTATGTACGGAAGTGAAGTTTGGAATTGACAGAAGAGAGATGAAAGTGGGATAAATTCCGGAGAAATGAGGTCACTACAAAGAATGGGCGGAAAAACAATGTATGATAGAGTATCTAATGATGAAGTAAGAATGGAATGTAAGGCGGATGAATGCGTGATAAATAAAATTAAGAAAGGGTCACTAAGATGGTTTGGACATATGGAACGAATGGATGATGGAAGAATGGTTAAAAAGATATATACAAGTAGTGTGCATGGGAAAATGGGTTGGGGAAGGCCAAGGAAGACATGGCATGACCAAATTAATCAATTACTGAAAGGCGGTCATGTTCGAAGTAGTAACAATCGAAGAGCGTGCATGTCACGATGTGTGTTTGTAGAAGATGCTCGAGAATTATGCCAGGATAGAACAATTTCTCCTATCTGCCTACCCCTCTGGGGAAACGGCGTGCTGGTTAGTTAGTTAGTTAGTTGGATGAAAAATCTATTATTAAAAAAGTATACGTTAACGATGTGCATGGAGTACGGAATCGAGGGATACCAAGGAAAACTTTACATAATCAAATTTATCAAATTTTAAAAGTCGCCCATGTCAAAAGTCGGAAGAATTCGCATTAGTGTATGACTCGCTGTATGAATGTGGAGGAAGCTAGATAGGTGTATCAGAATCGAGTTTTGTGGCGGTCCATTCTCTCTGCCTACCCCTGCAAGGAAACTGCAATACGAGTATTGTTTGTTTTTGTTGTGTAATCATAAATATTATCATCTTTATATATCATTTGAATTTTTTTTTAATTTTAGATAAACATAAGACGTTAACACTGTGGAATTCCATAATGACGAATTTTTATGAATTAAAACACTGTTTTTTCCACTTTTGAGTTTATTTTATCGACATGTTTCGAAGCCTTACACCTTCATCATCGATAGAACGATATAAACGTTTATTATTCATAAAAATTTGTCAAAATATATTTAAATGTGCAAGCGCTAGGAATTTTCGTATGAACATAGAGAATTATCGTAAATTATGTGAATGGGTCTCAGATGTATAAATTCTTACTCAGCCTATCTCATTTCAGTCAAATGCTTCCGCCAGTGTCCTAAGAGTCTCCTTAATGTCCCATTTGATAATAAATAAGGTTAATCAAAAGAGGGCGTTTTGTTAGTCACATTCAGTCACGCAGAAAGGTCCTGATATGGAGACCGAGATAAGGCAACGTCAAAGAATGGGACCTATATTCGAGATGAAATGTGTTTAATAAATCCTTGGGTTAATCTAAGGGTGTCTGGCGCCCGTTTTAAAGAACCAGGTTTTGAACAAGCATAGTGCAAATTCAAAAAACTGTTGTTATTGAAGATTTGTATGATGGGGTCTTTAAGACGTATGTATAGTAGAACGATGTACTACAGAATTTCAAATGTGAATTCTACCGGACCAACAATAGCGCGAGAACATTTTTTTACACTGTCATCGCAAGGAATCGAACCAGGGACCTTCAGAATGGCATTCATAGCTGTTTCCACTCTGTCACTAAGGTAGTTAGTATTTCAGATTCGACCTATACGATTTTAGTTTTAACAAAATGAGAGAAAAAGTTAACGTTCGTGCGTTAAAAAAGAACAACGTTACTGCGTCAAATTTTGTTTAAAGCTTGGGGATTCTCAACTGGAAACTATCCGCAAAATTAAAAAAAGTGTTTGGAGACGAAGCAATGGGTACCACACAGATAAAGGAGTGGAATAACCGCTTCAAATATGGCCAAAGTGGAAAGTGAAGCACGATCCGGTAGGTATATACAAAAATTATGTTGTCATTGATCAAGTAAGGACCCTGGTGATGCAGGATCATCGAATAACGATCAGAGAACTTGCTGATGAAGTGAGCATTAGTGTTGTATTCCATTTTAACTGAAGATTTGGGCCTCAGAAGGGTCTCAGCAAAAATTGCTGACAATTGAGCAGAAGCAACCTTATGTGGAGATCGCACAGGACATATTGGAGACTATGATCAATTATCCTAATTTTCTCAACACAGGGATCGTGATGAATCTTGGGTTTATGGGTCAAACTTATATTTATTACCCAGAAACCAAGTTTCAGACATCACAATGGAAGCATTTAACATCCCTGAGGCCCAATGGCGTGGTTCATCATGAGTACGCTCCACACGGCAGTACTGTCACCAAGGACTACTACCGGGAGGTTCTACGTCACCCTCGTGATGCAGTGAGACGCAAACGGCCAGACCTGTGGGCAAATGGCAGTTGGCACCTTCATCATGATAATGCACCCACTCATTCTTCACACATGATACGAAGTTTCTTATCCAAACATAACACACCTGTGGTTCGTCAACCTCCTTACTCTCCTGACTTCGCTCCATGTGATTTCTCGCTTTGTCCCCAGCTATAAATGCCTTTGAAAGGGACCAGATTTCAGACCAGGGAAGACATCATGAACATTGCGACGGACCACCTGCGCGCCATACCAAAATAGTCTTTCCAGCGTTGCTTCCGGCAGTGGCAGAACCTTTGGGAGAAGTGTGTAGCAGCTCAAGAAAACTACTTAGAAGTAGATTAGTGTCATTTAATTGTATCTCAATAAATGTTGTTTTTATTTATAATAATCGGATACTTTTTGAACAGACCTCGTATATACGTTATAAATTAGTTTCACGATCTGTCAAATCCTTAACATCTCAAGTATAATATTACCGATATTAACAGTGATATATTACATATTGATAATTGTATATTGACGAGGGTGCTTGCATACATAGGATGTCATTATGTGTCACGTGACAATCGTAACATTTTGACATATCATTATCGAAATTTGATTTGACAGGCGGTAGAGCTTTACTTATATGTGTTATGATATACTACAAAGCGCCCTTGAGGTGAGCTATTCTATTAACTTAATTATTATTAATATTATTATTATATACGACACATACACGACCTTCGTGGCCGAGTGGTAAGTGCATTGACTGCCACCCCGAAGGTTCCGGGTTTGAATCCCGGCGAGGGCAGTGTGATTGTCACACTGTCTTTGGTCTGATGTAGAATTCACGTGACAATAAAATGGCGATAGATTAGCTACGTATCACATGTCACGAGAATCACTATGATAGCTATAATACCCTTTACATCGATTTGGCTCATGCTGTCATGATGTAAAGAGCGATTCAACAAAATAATAGTAATAAATAATCATAATAATATGTACATCAGCAATATATTGAAAAAAATTCAAATGTCTTATTTAATTTATACAAAATTGTCGGGACCGCTGTTTCGCCAACTGATGTTGGCATCATCAGGTAGTACAATAAACTCAGTTGATGATGCCTACATTTGTTGGCGAAACAGCTGTGATGACAATTTCATAGAAATTAAATAAATAAATTGTGTTATTATTACAGTTTTTCAAATCAAACAATTAATAATGACTTACAAATTAGCCATATTTATTAATTTATTCATAATGTCACGCCATGCTTTCCTTGTTCTTCCATGGCTTATTTTTCCACTTACTGTTCTTGCATACAACATTTTAACCATTCTTCTCTTGTCCATCCGTTCCATATGTTCAAACCATCTCAGTGATACTACAATTAATTTAACTTATGATGCAATCATCTGCCTTACATTTCTTCCTTATTTCGTCGTTTGGTATTCTATCATATATAGTTTTCCCGCAAATTCTTCTCAGTTATCTCATTTATACGGCATTTATCGAACTTTGATCCTTTTTTGCCTGCTCCTAGCTTAACTTCCATACATAAAGGTTGGCATTAGACACTCTATTATGTTCTGCCATCTTTGCTTCAGTCGATATAGGTTTTTATATTTGCAGTAATGGTTTTGGGACACCATTTATTTTGTTCCCAGCACCGATCCTTCTTTCTATGTCTAACTCCATATTTCCATCTTTTGTAAATGTACTTCGAAGATAAATAAATTCAATTACTCTTAATATATAGCACGCTTTATAAAACACTGGCTTAACTCAAAAAAGCAAGTTTTGCTCAATCTGACATTAGTCGGTGTTTTAACAAAAACAGTCGAAAAACACGTACGAATGGATAGCGTTAACATTGTGAACGATTATCGTACTACAAATGGATAGCGTTAACATTGTGAAAAATAGATGAATAGCGTTAACACAAGCCTCTGTCTAATGTTAACTCAATTATGTCCTAAACCATAATCGGTCAGTTTACTATTATGCGTACGATATCTGCAAACTAGCATCAGTTTGGAATATGTCCTTCGTTTAACAGTCATTGGGGTGAGATTTTACCGTCACGAAGGCGATATCATTTCAACTTAACCCTTTTAGCTTGGTATTACATTAAGCATGTATTAAGTTGCAACTTCTGAGGCATATTGGCCACATATTTATAAAACATTTGAACCCATAAAAGTTGTCGATATTTTGAAATAAGTTTTACTATCGATACGGGATATGTTATAAAAACGCCCAATGTCCACTAACTCTTGCTTCAGTACCGAATTCAAAGTTATTTTTTGTAATAATTTGTAAGAAAACCAACCCGAAATCACAATAAAAACCGAAGTAAATGTCAAATACTGTTAAGGACTAACAATGTATCAAATTTCATACATAAAATTATAAATAAAGATTAATTTTTTTCTTGAACAATGACGTACATCTCCATATTAAATAATTCATCTAACTTATTAACCATCGCGCATCTCGCCGAAGGGGTAGGCAGCAAGAATATACTGCCATACTTTTCTTTCCTAACATACTTCTCTACATTG